>KK112988.1:1384461-1412605 GCA_000611955.2 Stegodyphus mimosarum | reverse complement strand
TGCACGACTAAATATTTCTTAAAACGCTTCTTCTTCTTAGACCTATGTTTCCAGCTTGTGAAATGATTCAGTTAAAGTATTAAGACACTACGACTACTCTGCTTACTATACACTTTTAACTCAAATACACGAAAAGTGCATATATATATATATATATATAAATTCAAGTTAGACTCACAGATGTCAATTTTTATACCTTTTTTCCTCACCTTTTAAGCAATAAGAAAGTCAGAAAGCTATTTCTCACAGCTTGTTTAGATCAATAATAATCGTATAAGAGAAAAAATGGAAATAATGAGATGGATTATTTGGATTATGGCAAAGTATGCTCGGGCTTTCTGCATAAAACAATGGATGTCTTGGTGAAGGACGTTTTTAGAGAAAACTGGCTATTATTTACGGCTAGTTTTACTCCCATTTATTTAAACAGATAAACTACAAAATCTCCTAATACAGCCAGCCTGCTCACCGAAATTTAAATCCAGGTCGAATTACCAGTATTCAGCGGTCATATTACTCGATCGCTGAAGGGGTCAAAATAATGATTTAGATTTATATGTTTTTATACATATACTATATTGTATTTCGCGTGTCAAATTTAAACAATGAACAAGCCAACATTAAATTGCCAACAAAATTAGGCATGAATTAAAAAACAGCGTGAAATAATGTTGAGATACAAATCATATTTTACCGAATTTCCAATTTTCAACGCGCGATTAGTTTACGAAATACTTAATAATACCAATAGAGACTATCAGTTCCGAAATACGTGTACAGTTTTCATAAAAACAATATTATTAATATTTATTAAGTTATCACAACTAAAAACATGTCTTATCTCCTTGAAATTAAAAAGTAGCATTGGCAGATATAATAGAAATTGACCTTCTTTACTCACAAGATAAATTCGCATGTTGTTTTATCTTTGTACTCAGTAATGTTGCTCAGAAAAATGAGAACCGAAAAGATCGAGTTACTTGTAGCATTAATTGGTTAATAAAATTCAAAATAAAATCGCATAGAACCAATAGAAACAGTTACAAAAGCTACACAAGTTTTAAAAAAATCTCCTACATCTCCATCTCTCTTTCTATCCGTATCCGTCTTTCTGCCCTGTCTGTAAAAATCTTTACGCGAAGTTCAACATGCGGACAAACAAAAGCGTAATAACGTTTCCATGAAAATATGAATATCGACATATCTCCATAATTTGCATTGGAAGTCGGAACAGCCGAAAATCCAATTCCTATCTTGATTAAAGCCAAAATAAAACTTTCTACTGCATGCCATCGAATACCGATGGAAAATTCCACACATCCACACAACTGCAACCAGCTTTCTCTCTAGTTATATGAAGAGACAGAGACATCAAAGATTTCGAGAGAACCTTTCAGAAGTTTTCCAAGAAACAGCTTCCAATTTTGGCATCGAAACGTTAACTCCGAAATGTCTTCGAATCTCAATTTCGATGAGGGAAGAAATTGAGACTTCCCGCTTCTTTACGAGAGCGGGAAATGAATCTGGCTCGCAGACGAGAGGACATCATAAATATATTATTGCGTAGATATCGAATTTCGCGCAACACCATACTTCTTCCATTGATTGAGTCGTCTAGATTCTTACGCGGTGTATATATGAGGGGATGGTTAGTGCCGAGATTTGTTTCTGGCGAATTTCCTTCGATATGGTTCGTAAAAATGTATGATGCTTAGAAGCATTTTATTATAAATTCGAATTTAAAATTTAAGTGAAAAAATTTTCTGTTTATGTTAGTCAATAATTTGCCGTGTATACACAGGTGTACATAAACAGGAAGTAATTACGATAATAAAATGAAAACTGGAATAAAAAGTAACGAAACAGTATAAAAAAGCAGTCAAATTTGAATCGAATGCAATCCAACAACATTGTGATTTGATGGAAAAAGAAACATTCAAGATAAAGCGGAAGGGATTTTATTTACAGCAAATCGAACTTAACTGCAGAATGGAAACACCTAAACCATTCTTTAAAGCAGTGATTCTTAACATTCATGCACAAAAAAATTATTAGTTAACTTAATTAACTAAACATTTTTTTGTTCCAACAAATTATGCAGATAAAAGGAGACTAATGATGAAAGATACAAGTTCGATACACGATCAGTATATGAGATGTACGAACGTTTTCATAAAAAATCCTACTCATCTTTTACAATTATGTTCGAAGGATAGCTGATTCATTGACAAAACCATGCTTTCGCATTAAAATTCAGTTAATTTGAATGGAAAACTCCGTGAAAAGAAATTCTGAACACGCTTTGATGATCACGCAGTTTGTCGCCACAATGCCAAATTCTCTGCATCGAAGTTCAGAGGCTCCAACGTTAAGTAAAATTTAGAAGATACAAAATTCAAACCCCATCTGCTTCATTACAATGATAAAGCGACGGGTTCTCTTTTATGTCCGCACAATCTACCGGGTCAGATCGCAATTATATTTCTGAAAAGGGTTACTTTGCATAGCTGGCGGTAAATCTGAAATCACACCACGTCTTTTCATTCTCTGTGGAAGTTGGTTTAATTCCCTGGCTGAAGATAGAAGCAAAATTTGCTTCTCCCCACTTTTCCCAACAATCGTCTGCTTCAGACTTTTCCATTCTCTCTTTTCCGCATCTGCCGAAACTGCTAGTTTTATTCTTAGACTCCCTCCGAATGTACCTCAGCAAGAGATCATTTCTGCCTTTGGACGCAGGGAAGGAATTAAGAGCACTACCGTGTTAATTTTATCGCTGGTTTGGCGACTTTTTTCGCAGTATTACACATTTTTGATTAAAAAAGCTTTGCAACACATAATTATGGTTCGTTTAAATTTTTAGAAATTAACACCAAACACACGCTACTAAAAAGAAGGTACTTATGGTTACATTTCTCTTTAAAAAATACGTCTTGAGCTTTTTCAAATCCAAAAAAGAAAAATGCGACGTAAGTTCTATCATAATATAAAAGTATGTTGTTTACAGTTGAAGCAATCGGTACTTCTTAATAATTTGGCAGTAAATGTTATTTACACCATTATTATAATTAACAAACGACATTTCTAATATTTTTATATCGCAAATTTTCGATACAGAATTTCTCTGTAACTCTTCTGACTGCGTTTTTCACTTGCATCAAAATAACACATTACGAGAATACAAAATAACGTAGAAACTTACTGACTACATTCGCCTGTTTATGTTATTTATTTATATTGTCTGTTTTTGTAGTTGATTTCTTTAACAATTCTTTTCAAAATGATTCCGACAATTTTGAACAATATATTTTTTGCACATTTTGAACAATTTTATTCTTTGTATATATATATATATATAGCTATTACAGTAAAATTTCATCAAAAATTATGGCAGAATATTTTATTATTACATAAAATTCTCATTACCGAGCAAACGATAAATTTGCAGGAGAAAAAATATTTGAGCAATTAACAAATGGCAACAACCTTTTGTTTACATTTCAACCTGACAACTTTAAGACGAGATTTAAGGCCAAAATTCAGTGTGTTACCGTCATAAAAAATTTGTGACCTTTTTTTTGTTTACTAAGCGCCTAGATTACAAATTCGAAAACTGAGATTGTGAATATTCGCATTTGTATGTACAATTTTATTCTTTGCATATAAGCATATAGTGAGTGATCTTTGAAAGCCTGAAGCACATAACAAGGAAAATGCTTTTACGTATTTCCGTTATATATGGCCGCTGTTATACATCAAAACGTGATTTGTCAAACCGAAACATTAATAGACAAAGCAATTAATAGACAAACACACAAGGGCTATTTGTTTTGGAGAGAAACATAAACCTATTTACGACAAAACATAAAGGAAAAGTAGAAAATCCAATGCATCTACATCGTTCCAAAATGAATTGAACCTTGCATAAAATTATCACTGTTCGGTTGCTTGAAATGTATAAAATTTTCTATTTGCATATATTTTATATTTATATTAAATATACGCATGTACCAAACTACGAAATTATTTTTTAGAAATTTGCTCCAACATATGTGATTTATTAGTTAAAAAAAAATCTGATGTTTACACACATGACTTCCTTGTACGGAATATTAAATTATACACATTTTGCATTTCATTTAAACTTATTGGATTGAATTAAATCTACTTCGTCGATAGCGCATAAACCACAATAGAATACACTCTTTAAAATTCACTATATTTGTTTATCATAGCAACACTCTGGTGATAGGTTCACTTAACAGCGTTACATCTCATTCATTTTATAACTCATAATGCACAAAAAATTATATCATCTGAAGAATTATCTAATCGTTGTCGCTTTACCAGTCGTCGTTTTACTCAAATACTATAATAAATCTAAAACTATGTATATGAAATTAAACAAACAAACAAACAAAAAGACAGTTTTTCATTGATGATTCAGTATTTCTCATTCAACTAATTCAATTCCCATTTCACGACAAGGCACAAATACATAAAAACTCAAAATACCTATATTAAAAATTGCGAAGTAAATCTTAAACACTTATTTCCTCGAATACATTCCAGAATATATTAAGAATGACTTAATTCGCAAAAATGAAAGAGGACGTTATCTTTGTTGTTGCGAAGCCTAGTTTCTCTAGATTGGCAACAAATCCACTAGTCTGCTAAGTTTCAAATGTAAACAAATATGGCTACTATAGTAAAAACAATTAGGCTGAACCACACTTTTCAATAATTCTACAAATATTGCATGCAGATTTGCTATGATTTGAATAAGGCATAAAAATCTTAACCGGAAGATAAAAACAACATAATTCAATCACTTCTAGAGTAAAAAATGCGCAATTTACCAACACATAAGAATAAAAAAAATTAAGCTCACCAAGCCGAGTAACAGAGTGGGTGTATATATATTTATATACGTTTGGAGCGGCCGATTGCAACCAAAAAGGGAGGTGCACATCTACATGTTATAGCAACCTTATATACAAAATTTCAACGTTCTGAGTCTACTCCTTTTTGAGTTATTGGAAATACATACATACGTACGTACGTACAGACACCATACATACATACAGACGTACGTACTGTGTCTGTACGTACGTACAGACATACATACGTATGTACGTTATGAAAAAAAATCGATCCTGAATTTTAATTTAAATCAGTTTTAGAATTCGTTTGGGGAAATAAGAGTCCTTTATTTTGTCCTTACGTACAGATGTCACACAAAAACATCGTAAATTGCATTCGATAGCGGTCAAAATGGCTATTTTCGTTGAAATATGGTACCCGGAATTTTTCGTGATTACAATACTTCCTTTACTTTGTACAAGGAAGTAAAAAAGAACATATGGCGAACAAGATAGCTCATAAACATCTAGGGGGAGAAGGAAAGGGAATCAAATGTGCAGTTATATTTGCAACGATTTGATATTATTTTACGATACAAGTGCATATGTCCCTGTATCTTTTCTGAAACTAGCGTAAAATAAATTATATAGAAAGCGAGTGAAAAAACACAGGTCTCGTAGTTTATTTAAATCAACAAAATATTGCTCAACATCTGCATTCAATTTAGGCTCTCGCGAGATATCAGAATTTAGTTAGACATTATATTAATGTGAACAGTAAACGCAGTTGTTATACCTTATAACAGAAGTCGGCCCACCAGCGGCAAGTCACTGAACACTGGTAGTTCGGTCCGAGGTTCGAATCCCGCAAATGGTCTAGCTGAATGGCCGTTTTTGTGTTTTTTCCCATGTGTAACGCGTATAAGAGCCAGTTTCCCTTAGAAAGTCCTCCATGAAAGCAACTCTTCCCTTAAGCACGTAGCCCTCGAGGCTTTGTCGTAATGACATAAACCACAATAGGAGTCTTCCGAATTGCAAATTCCAGCTAATTAACATGCCATTCAAAGAACCCGAATGTCCACAGACTGTGATATGATATGAAACTATCTGAACTATCTAAGACGTAATTCTTTTCAAAAAATGCATTTAAAAAGCTACCAGAAATATAGAAATAAATAATATAAATCGTACATTACAAGAGCATAAATAGATCATGCAATATTTCACCAAAACCGCTTTTGCTGAACACAAATATTTTTTCGTTTTTCAAAAGACTACAATTTTTTATTGGTTTACACGCACAAAACTGTTTGCAAGATTTCCCCAATAGCCTTTGTAACATTCACACACATATTCACCACAGTTCATAGAGAAAACTTTAATATTGTATACTTATTTTATAAATTCAACCATGCGTGGGCAATCGTGACAAAACCAAGCCTTTTCTCAGACACACAAACTACAAAATAGCTCCTATTCATACTACCAAATATATGCGCATAGTAATCGCGGTGCTAAATATTTATAGTAGAAAATATCAAATCACGCAATCGTGACAAGACCATACTTTTTTATACTACACTTTAACAACTGAAGAGACTTACGTCGCGACACTGGCGCGGGAACTCGAGTATCTATGGGTTACTTGCCACCTTCAATAGTATGAATTTAATACCTTGGCGAAATAGGAATCCCCGGGTAGGAAGATACCGAGAATAGTAACCTGATATCCTCTGAAGTGGAGATCACCGCCGTAGTCATCCTCCATTGAAGATGTTTAGCATCACAAAAAATGAATAAGGATTCCACCCCGCTGACTTGCTATGGACGCGCTCTACCAAATGCAATCGCTTTTGTCCACGCCCCATTATTTCGTTCTTTTTTTAAGAAAGGAAAAGAGGGTTGAAAGTTAAATAGTGGACTGCATTCAACAGGTGACAGCTGGAATGACTGCGAGACACATTTCTGCAATATTTTAAGGTTCAGGGATCAAGGGCATATAAATTACCGGGTTCTAAGAACAGCATCCTGTAAAGTCCAAGGTCCTTATTAGAATAAATATTACAAACTAGTTCTGAAGACCAAAAGGAAAGACAGATATATAATAAAAAGTAAATACAATGTGGGATAAATAATATAAAAGGAATATTAATTTAAAATTCCTTCGCGTTTTACAACTGGTCAATTGAAATAGAGCGGCGAATTCAGTCAACTACGCGAGCGAAAGGTATTTATTGGACCACTGTGGATATTTTTTTGATCATATTTAATCATAATTATATTACTAATGATATTTCAGGTAGCCGCACCTCGAAAGAAGATGGTAGTTTTTGCAGTTAAGACGCTTAATTTAAAAAAATTAGTAAAAGAACTTGTTTTTCATTAGGATGTTTCAATTCATGTTTCGTTCATTCTAAAGCGTTTTATTTAAAAGTAAACATCGTGCTCAAAAATGGATAAATCTACCAAATATATGAAAAAATATCAATAGATAAATAAATAAAACGGTATGTTGTATATTGCTGAACATATTAGGGAAACAGAAAATCGTCGTGTATTACCGCAGAAATAAATTTTTAAAGTTATGTTTAATGTCAATGACTTCAGTGCTCGTGAGGTGTATTTAAAAATAAAAACATTACCTATTTATTTATTCTTTAAACTTTATAATTCGATTCACCAGGAGGAATAAATGTCCACCCGCGGCCGAGCGGTAAAATCGTTAAACACATGTAGTTCCGACCTGGTGTTCCGAGTCCAGGCGAACGGGCTAACTGCATGGGCATGTTCATGGCATAGCTAACACGAAAGGACTAATTGCATGGCATTTAGTGACTTTTCCCATGTGTAACGTGTACACAAGTCACGTTACACGTGGATAACCATCCTCCTTTGTGGAAGACTTAGAAAGCCCTCCATGAAAGCATCCCTGCCTTTAGGCAAATAGCCTTAGCGTGATTTGCCATACTCAACTAAACCAATCCAAACAGGAGAAATGAATAAATAAAAGGACGACCAAAGTTCGAGCGGCTAAAGCCATGAAACACCAGTAATTTGCCGTGAATTCTAATCCAGGCGATTTATCTGTAAAAAATTTTTCGTGACCAGCTTGAACATTTCATATAACGATGATATTAAAACACAAAAACTATTGTTCAAACATCTACGGGAACTTATGAACCAAAAATATGAGCAAACATCTACTGAAGTACAGATTCGCATCAAATCGCTGAAATAATATGAACATAGCATCCATTATGAACAACGCTCCTTACTAACTCGGCCGCCCAGTGGCAAAGCAGTAAAGATGCTGAATACTAGTAGTTCGACTGGGGTTCGAATCCCGGGCTGGCTGCACTGGGCGTTTTAAAGTCCTATCACACGCCGAAAACATTCCAGAACAACATTTTAGAGCTTGCTGACCACTACACCACGAAGGCATGCTAAGAAGGCGGGAGAAACACCTTATAGGGTTACCATGTAAAGGAAAAAACTAGTTCTTCAATGCAAATGATGGCTGATGAAGGAGGATTCGATGCTGGTAGCTGATTAGTTACTGAAAATGAACAATTTTTTTGCGAAACAAAGAACAAAATCCTGCCTCTTTCTTTCAATGGTAAAGCAGAAAGAAAAATATGTCTGAAACATAATATGTTCGTCTAAAATAAATGGATGTGTGACACCAGCCTTAGTGGTCTGTCCATGTGTAACTTAGATATCAACCAGTTTCCTTTAGAAAGTCCTCCATGAAGGCATCGCTCCTTTAAGGCAGATACCCATCGTATTATTTGCTATAATCAAGTAAACTAAACCAATGTTTACTACTAAAAGAGCAGTACAGCACTAATTTCTGCTAAGTTTCACATGCAGTTTTACTTACGCACGATCTACCTGGTTAACATTAGCTTAAATCATTCAAAATATGCCAAAGAAAGCACTATCCAATTATAAGAAAAATTGAAAGCAATAATTATTCTACATACATTATTATTATAAATGATTCATAAGTTTTAAATTATGGATTGCATGTGCTTTGAATATTAAAAAATAGCTTAGACTTTTAAATTCGATTTTCTTGTGTCACATCGCACAACACATATTGTTCTCTTTTTAAAAGGGCTTTATAACAACAACGTTCTTGGGTTTTAGAATTGCTCATGTGTAATGTACAAACCTGCTCATGTGTAATGTACAAACCTGCTCATGTGCAATTACTATGCAGTGTGCTCGTTTCGAAGACAGTATGATAGGAACCCACCAAACCACCACAAGATTCCATATTCCAGCAAAATGGAGCTTCACCTCATAGGCACAATGAATTACGTCGCTTACATCAGTGATGGGCTCCTGCATCGATGGATTAATACACATGCGGAAGATGATATGATATTTTTCATACAGCCAATAAGATTCTGACCCCTCTTTTTGTCTGTTAGTAGTACGCTGAAAACAACGTTTTTATCCCTCCCTACCAGCAATATTAGCGCTTAGGTTAGATTATTTGATTATGGCAAAGCGTACGTGGGAGAGGGATATCTGCCTAAGGAGAGGGATGCTTTTGCAGAGAACCTTCTGAGGGAAGGCGGCTCGTATTCACATTAGACATGGAAAAAAATCACGAAAACCAACTATGCAGAGATAGCCCGTTCGCCTGGGATCGAACTACCAATATTCTGTGGTCTTATCACTCGACCATGGGTGGGAGCCAACATTAGAGGAGTTCCAAGACAGCATTTTAGCAGCTTTGGTGACCTTCTGTTATACAGCGCGAGAGGGAGATTTACAGTACAACTTCGAGGTACAAGAGGAGCACAAATCGAACATTTATAGTATTAAGACTAAAATTTGAGTAGATATTCTGAACAGTTTGATCGCTTGCTTATGAATCGTCAACGATTAGTTCTACGCTAAAATTCCTAAACTATGACTGATTCTAAAACAACAAAACTGATCAAGCAAATAATATAACATTGTTTCCGAGCTTATTAAAATAAAAACATCTTCGATCTTTATTTTATAGGATAGACTAATTTCATCAACTGGTTCCAAATAGTCTACTATTCATTCTACGCTAAAATTCCTGAATTACGCTCGATTCCACATCGGAACTACTGATGCATGCTTGGATTTAAGCTGATGCTAAAACAAAGACATTTCCGATTTTTATTTTCTAGGATTTTAGGGTTCTAAGTAATTTGACCATCTTCAATGCATGGCGTAGCTTTCAAAACACCAACGAAATTTTTCCTTTTCAAAAATTTTCCAGCTTGCGGGTTTCCTTAAAAGAAAGTGGGAGTGTTAAAGACCAATGCATTAGAATCACACCGTCGACAGAGTGTGAAAAAAACAATCAATCCAAAATCTACAAGGAACTGAAGATTACTACCCAAGCATGTAAAACATCGCAAACGGATGTCAGCGATTAATCCCCTGTCTTACTTTTAACTCTTTGCGTAATCGCCCGCTGGTAATTTTGATGGCGATAGGACGGATTGCGACTTCAACAATCAAAAATTGTCATAAAAGAAATATTGATATACTTAATTGCCTGTAATATTAGTCGGAAATGGCAGGACGTGTTTGTTGAGCAGTCAAGGAATGCATTTACAAAATATAATGAGAAAATAAACTTAACAAGAGGGAATGATTCCATATTACTAAAACTCGTGGTCTGGGCAAATGGATTTCAGCCATTTCAGAAGTTTAATTTTGCAGCTGCGTTTTACGACTTATCATCCCAGTCAATAGGCACGCAATGAAAACTGAGACACTTTTATTAAATAATGCAAGGCAATCTCCAAGATTTAAATTATAATGATGAAAAATTTGAATGCAGCTGGTGTGCTCTAATCTTGTGGATTCCGATAAAATTGTGCATTTTAGAAGAATTTTTCAAATATATAAACAATTACTGGTGATATTATTATTTTTTTAGGTATGATGTTAACACAGAAATACACGATATTCCCCCCTATAAACAAATAAAGTAAAACTTGATCCAGTGGTCATCGGAACACATAAGCATATCCGTTAAGTTATTACAAAATATGGTTCAATAAGGAATCGTGACTTCTTTGAAAGGCAACGCAAAATGAACCATGGAAAATTTGAATTGTTTGAATAAATTTCTGCATTCTACGTAAATGTAAACACGCAACTTCCAGATTTACTTAACGTAATAACTCCAACATTTTGATTAAGAATAACATAGTACCTACATAAAGCACCATATTAATATTAATCATCAAATTAATCTGAGGTTTATCAGAGTTAACCATTTACTTATTTTACTGCCTGGTTTTTTTTATCTCAAAATACTTTTTTTTTTGTTTGTTTGTTTACAAATTTTGCAAGGACATAATACATAGCTCTAAGCGCATCTTTTATTAATGAGTTAGATTTGGTTTAGTTCATCATGGCAAAGCACACTAAATGCCTAACAAGAGGTAGGCCTTCGTGAAGGGTTTTTCTGAGGGCAACTGGCTCGTATACATGTTACACATGGGGAAAAACACGAAAATGCCCATGCTGCCAAACCAACCCTTCGCCTAACATCACCCAGGTCGGAACTACTTGTATTCAGCGATATTACTGCTCGGCCGCTGCTGGGACCCTTTTAATGAAACTTAATGTAAACGTTAAAACTTATTGTAATATAGTACTAACATTATTTCAAATGTTTCATGTTGTTATAATGATAAATAATGTAATTTTGAAATACAGAAAATAATGTAAAGATCTTATAATGAGTGTCCGGGTTAGAGTGGCGTTAAAATATTTTTTATTTATTACAATGCATATTATAATTCAAATGCGTATTATACTATAATACACAAATTACACACGTTATTAAAAATTAAAATACAAATTCTCGTTACTAAGAATTGCGTTCATTGCCATAGTTCAGTTTTTTAAGCAGCTGAATAATAATTTGGAAGATAAATTAAAGATATTATGTCACTTTCAACGACAACACTTTGAAAATCGGCTATTTAAAATTAAAAATAATAAATAAATAAATAATTTAAAATTAAAAGCAAAAATAAGGCAATCACATACTGGCATAAATTTAACATAAAAATCAGTTATAATGAATATGAATTTTATTCAAAAGTACGTACTAAATTTCACTTACTTAATAAAACGGATTTTATCCAAAATCTACGACAATCTAAATTTGACTTTTGGCTCAAATTGAATACTTGATAGAGATTTACTTATTCAATAAAATGAATTTTATTTAAAATCTACAACTGTCTAAGGTTGCCTTCTTGCCTAAATTTAAATTTCACGTTGGGGGTACTTCTCATTCTAATTGTCCATTTGCCTGGTCGCTCGGGAAATAAAGATATAGTTCGTGGCAACACTTTTTAGGGCAGATGAACGATAAATGGCACAACAGGGTAATATAATGGCCCGAAAATCTGGAAAAACCCCGCTAAACACATTATTGAGGACCACATACTACATTTAACAAGTGGCTTAGAAGGCACCAAAACTAATGCTCTATCATGTAATATAATGAAAAATACAAGAAACCAGTGGTCTGAATTGATTTTAGATTAGACGTTGGAGTATTTTCCAAAAATCAAGTAAATAAAAATCTTGCACTGTTGACTTACTTTGCCCAACCCTCATATAATAATGTTTTTAAGTTTCCTTAATCCTTTTCTTGGGTGTGGCGAGGTGTCAACCAGATCGTATATGCAAATCACATGCAATTAACATGCTATATCTAACATGATATCACAGAACAGAAATAGGAAACAGAGAAACGCATTAATAACTACCGCCGCTACAGAAGGGGCAAAAAAAAGTATCAACGAACAGCAACATAAATAGATAACAGATGGACGAGTTCGAATTGGGGTACGAGTTGAATTTTGGAAACTAGGTCGAAATTATAAAACAATTACTATAGTATACTTCATGGAAGTGAAATTACAGGGTTATAACTTTTTAACCTCATTAATCGGGAAATTTTGAAGAGATCTGTACAGTTCTGCGAACTGTAAAATTAAAATGACTTTTGCAAACAATAAAAGAAAATACAGATCCAGAAATAAAGGAAACAAAGTTATGCTTTGGCAAGTACAGAATGGCAAGTACAGAAGAATGCTCTAAGCATTTGATATAAAAATAGTACTTGTAGTTTTAATTGATACGGAATAATTGTGTGTTGCTAAAAATCTAAATAAAATGTATTAGTATTATCAAAGATGGATTTTTACTTCCTTGTACGAAGTATAAGAAGTATTTTAATCGCGAAAAAAATTTTCGGTATCACATTTCAACGAATATATCCATTTCAGCTGCTCTCGAAATCATTTGAACGATGTTTTTGTGTGACATCTTTACGAACGGACAGAATTAAGAACGGAATTTAAGAACGGACAGAAGACTATTTTTGCCAAAAAGGATTGTAAAATGGATTCAGAATAGATGTTTTCTTCACGTCTACGTACGTACGTATGTATGTATCTCGCATAACTCAAGAACGAGTAGCCGTAGAACGTTGAAATTTTGTGTATGGGACTGCTATAATATGTAGTTGTGCACCGCCCTTTTTCGTTGCAGTCGGAGGTAAGAATCGTACATAAATATAGATATATATATTCCTACTCTGTTATTTGGCTCGATGAGCTTAGGTTTTTTATTCTTATATGTCGGCAAACTGTGCATTTTTGCTTTAAAAGTGACTGAATTATGAGGGTTAAGGATTTTATGCCGTTAGTTAATCTGCATGCAATAGTTGTAGAATTATCAACAATTTAAAAGTGTCGAGTTAAGCCTAACGAACCGCCATTTGTTTACATCTGAAACTCAGTGGAAAATTGAATTCAGTCAGTTTCTGCACCTTCAATGTCTTTTTGCCGAGTGGGACAAAATAAATTTTCAGTTTTGTGCACCGAAATATCTGCCTTCTTGTCGCTGTCCGAATTGCTTGTTTTTGCACCGAAACTTCAATTAATTGTAAAAAATGTTTTGTTTTAACTGTATTTCGCGGTTTATGTTTTTCTCTATTTTACAATTTTTAATGAAGATGTTTTGTGTTTTTATGTATTTTTGCTCTGCCGCTGAATTTATTGAATGAGAAATATATCTCTAATGAAATTCGAGGAATAAGTTTATATGAAATGCTGGAAAAATTGTGTATAATTTAACAGGCCATATAAGAAGGTCATGCGGTGTCCACATCAGATTTTTTTTATTAAGAAGAACCTCGTTTTACATTAAATTCAGTAACGTGCATTCATCTCAGTATGCAATGAAAATAATCAAGAAACCTTACTCGGTCAAAATAATATTTTTGATGAATAAAAAACAGGCTACATTTAGGCAGCATTCTTTTCCGGTAAATCTTATCTCAAAATACGGCTGAATTTATTTTAAATTATCTATGGATATTTTTTTGTTTTATATATGTGCTATACCGAATTTAAAGAGTCCTCAACCTATTAACTATTTCTTCTAAATGCTGAAATTATTTTCATAATTTTCAGCAAAATATGTTCATTGCGGACACACATAAAGGTGGAACTATTCATTAATGAGCACATATTTTCCTAGCATAGCCTACTCTGATTTCAACAGCTAAAGTTTATTTCGAGATGACGGTAGCGCCAAATTTAGCATCGTATTCTTAATTAACATTGAGTTGCAAAATTATTGTCAACCTACAGCTTTATGTACCTTTGTGGTAATTTAGAAATGCAAATTTAACAACACTGCAAGCTCAAATTACTATCTGCGATGCTTCAGGAATTATTTAAATAAATAGACGTACTTCAGTCTATCTTTGTATGAATTCAATTAAGTTTCGCTTAAATATTTTAAATGGCAAGTGATTACTTAAAAGGAAATTTAAATTATTAAATACTTCCCTCAATGATAAACAGAATTCGAGAAATTTCGAGAAACAAACGATTTAAAAATGCATGAGACGTAAAAATAATAAAATTCAGCAAATTTTATACATTTTGAATGACAGTTACACAAAATGAAAATAATCGTAAATAAAATAAATTATCGTAAATAATAAAAAAAAAATTCATGAAAAAAAAAAACAGTCAGTACTCCCAGACGAGCGTTTGTTTAATGTTTTGTGCGTTACCTTTATTTATTAAACGTCATGTTCTTTGTACTTAAACCACAAAATTCAATTCAACAGCAGTATCGCAAAATAATTTTAAAAGGCGCTGAAGATAAAAATGCCTCCCCCCCCGTACAGTGCTGGTTGCCACTGCTCGCTTTGAAATCGTTGATTTTCTTAATCAAAAATTCATAAATACTTTACAAAATATGAAATAGATAATAAAACTAATTCCAAATTTGGACTTCCAGATGCCCATATACGGGTGGAGATGTACGTTATTAAAAATGGGATGGCTCTAGGTACTGCTGTTTTATCACAATGCGAACATACATACATTTATGCAGATTCTACATTATTTAATTTCTTTAAATATAATACAGGGTGATAATATTTGGTGGCAATAATTTGAAAAGTGATTCAGACTTTTAAAGTTTTCGAAGTAAAATGCCAAAACGAAATTAATAGCCCTTCTGGGCTATTAGCCCGTGGGCTAATAACAGGGAAAAATAATCGTAAATAAAATAAATAAACTTCTTTCATGTAAAAAGGAGAGCCATTTCTTTTTGAAAAAAAATTACCTCGGAGATAAACAGAAACACGTATTGGCTATTATTTATATTTTCAATTCAAAAGAAAACGATTACTTTTTAAGAACATTTTGATTTGTCAGCGGAAGAACTAAAATAGCGTTTGATTCACATTTAATGGAAAACTTTTTTTTTTTAAATAAAACCAGGTATCGTTATTGGATGGCGTAGTATTACATCTTCACTTACGATAAGATTATCAAAACAGAAGTTTACAAAATAAAAAACGATTTTTTAATTTATAAAACAAAAGCTGCCAATGAAACTGCTATTAATTACAAACTTCTCTGTGGGTTTTGCCCAAAATTGTGCAACTTTTTGTATTTTCTTTACTAGCATATAAAAAATTTTTATTAACTGGAATTTTTACTCTTTGGGAATTATGTTAGGCGTTATATTTCAAAATATCAAAATCCTTCGGTACCCAATATTTAATATATATGCGTAAGTTTCCCTACCCTATTTTGAAAAGCGCTGTAATTAGAAATACATGTCCAGGATTAATATTTTAATAAAAGAAATCATGTAGCCATTTTTTAGAACATTTCTGACACTTAATTCTACCTACACCGATAAGTAATTAGCTAATATGCTACGGCTCTGCCTATGAGATACTTGATATTAGGATTTACTAAAATTCCATGGAAAGTTCATAATAGATCATGCGAACAACCAGGTCAGTATGGTAGCTAATAGCTTCCAATGGTCTTGAACCCTGCACGAAGAATGGCTGTTTCTTTGGCATGGCCTGGGGTTTGGCATGTAAGATCCAATGATGTGAAATGCCATTCAAGAAGATGGTGGCACAGCATCTGCAAAATTTGATGGAAAGACCTGAAGCACTATCACAATAGGTGCCAAGTACGTTTGGCCTACAAGAAGTTTCAAAATACGCCACAATTCTTTCGCCTGTGGTTAAAAGTGTAATTCCGATAATTTTCTTTTCCTCCTGCTTAAAAATATCACTTCGTAAATTTTTGCTTTCTCAAAAACTGCAGATGTTATAGAAGCTTTAAGGCCAAGTCGATGTAAATGAAGTTTCAATGTGCCGAGTTCGCTGAAAAACTGCCAAAAATAATAATAAATAATTTGGTTAGATTTTTCCCAATGCTTTTTCTTTCTTTCCAGCAAGTGAGCAATGTTTTATAACTAAATACTTGCCATTCATTAACGTAAAATCATTCGCTAAACTACAGACGCTATATAAAATACTTTACGAGCCACGAACTGCAGTTAGAAATTATTAATAGCATAGTCACGCCAAAAAAAATATTAATAACATAGTCAACCCAGTTTTTCAATAGTGCGTACAGATGGTTCCTTAATAAACTTTTTAAAAAATCCACTAGTCTCTGCTTAGCACAGTTATCCTCTAGGTAATTATTAAAATGCAGTCAGTAAGTGAATTAATATTATTTTTAGAGCACTTTCTTTACCTGCTTCTTTGCAAATCATAAACCTTTGGTTATTTCCTCATTAATATGATGGTATAACGAAACAGTAGTTAACATGGCGTTAACGATCACTTCAAAATAAATAATGGCTGTTTATTTTTATAATTTAGAAAGTAAAATTTATTAAACATATATATGCCATGCTTTTAACCTTCAAAGCATTATGAAAGCTGAATAAAATACACACTTAAAAGGAAACATTAATAACCCCTTTATTAATTTATTTATTATTTAATCGTAAATATAGTCTTGCACTGTTTTACAAAAATTATTCGGCCCTTTTCTTACACTAAACAGCATTAGATCTTCTTAAATGAAGTAAATAGCAATTTTTCTTGCTTTAACTTTGATTCCTTTTTTTCTGAATTTTGCAAGTAAAATTTTAGAATTTGGTTTATGGGGAATGAGCAACTAATGCATTTATGAAGCAAACAGCTTAGAATTACGTCTAAAACAATAACTTTTTCGTATTTTTACTTTTTTATTTTTAAGACTTACAAAAGTATACGTATCTTTCAAAATAGCTTAAAAAGTTAAGCAAAATTGCTAATTTTAAAAGTTAATGAAAACCTTATTATGGTTAAATGGAAATCAAAATACATGTATGAAGAAGGCGTGTTATGAAAATGATGTGTTTTTTTTAATTAGTAAGAAACATTATTATATACAATAAGCAAGAATTAATTTTAGATTGTTCAACATTAAGTAACATGACTTATTGATGAGTTATACATATATATGTGTGTGTGTGTAGTAAAAACAGAGAAAGACATAGTGAAGTTCATGGGGTAGAACATATATCCATATTGAACAGGAAGAGTTCTGATTGCGTAGAATGCAAAAATGTTGAATACGTACTGAGGTGCAAACTCGCAGTTTAAATCTTCATCTTTATTTCAACTGACATTTGTGGCTACAATTTACTTCGCACTCTAATCGTGCCTATTCAAGAACATTTACATTTTTCAATGCTACTGCGATACGAAGACAGCGAACAAAATAGCGCCGAAACAGCACAGAGGTTGAAGCTAAAGTGCGCAGTTATCCAGTAAGGAGGATCACCAAGAGGAAGGTTTGGGTTTAGGTTAGAAAGGTTTCAGTTTTCAAAATTTTGAGTACAAGTTCCGAAATTAGCTACGTCATGAGCGTTACGCAATTGATCTAGAAATGGCACAGTCCAGAAAAGTTATTATTTTTAGAATACAAAGGGGGAATAAAGTGTTACCGCTAGTTTAAACCATAATTTTCATTTACATATTTTTTATCTTTCATATATATACGCACTTACTTTCTGCAGCTTGGTTTGGATAGATTGCTGCTTGCTTCCCTTCTTCCGCAAAGCTATTAAAAATATAAACATTTTGAAATCCGCACTACTAGACCCATAGCCACCAGCAAGTAGTTACGCTGATTAGCTTATAGACGACCTCCTCATTTTCATCAAAGTTTATTTTGTTGTTGAATTGTATTTTGTTAGTTTTTCACGTTATTAATGTCAAAGGCCATTTTACAATGCTTTAAAATAAGAAAATGTTTCAATTTTTATATTGAATAAATTACAACAAATTAAAAAAAATTACTATATAACTAATTTTTAAAAATACTTTTTCTCATTATAAATATATTAGAAATATTATGAAATTATGGTTTTTATTCTTATTATTCATTACATTACTAATCTTCTTATTTTCCACAAAGTGGAAGACCCTACAATATTACATAGTTTTTATCTTATATATATTTATATATTTCCAGAAAGAAAATTTAGTCAGAGATTTTTAATAGCGCGCTGAGAAATAATAAAAGCAAACTATATTTCTTTTTAACTTTGAAAGACCAATTTAAATACATGCCAAGAAGAGATAATATACGTCATATTTTAATGTTTTCTTTTAATTACAATTTTAAAGGAAAAGTATATAATCTTTCTTCTAAATGAATGCTCAACAAGTAAAAAAAGAAAGATAACAGATTCGTAAGCAATTCGACTGAAGTTGAATAATTTTTATTTCAATTTTCAGACATTCATACCGTAATAAAAATATAATAATTTAAGTTTAATTTAATTTTTACCACTTACAGCTTATTTATGTGTTTACAAAATTTTTAATCACTGATATTTCACACTGCTCATTAAGTTTAGTTTAATAATTCAAAATATTAAATCAAAATCTTAAATTTAAGACAACGAACGTACATCTAAACCCAAAATATTAATTTAATAACAATATTCAAGACATAAATAAGATTTTTTTTTCCAGTTGTCAAAAATTTTATTAATTTTTCACATTCAGTAAAACACCACAGTTTATTCGCGAAGTATAAAGAATGATAATTTAATTTGAAATTACGTTTCTTTCTTTTTGAAAATTAAAATAATATTTTAAGCGTTTAATAACGTGACAAACAATACTACCTTCATAATTCTAACTTTACTTTAAAGAATACAACAAAAAATGTTAAAAATTAGAAATCAGGGACATACTTGGGCAAGTGAAAAAAAAAAGAATTTGCCAAAATATAATTGAGACATCATAAAAAAGATAATTTTTTATTATAAAATAAATGTTATATACAATTAATACTCAGTGACACTTTTACCTTTTGGTTTTTTACATTCCTTATACTTTTAATGATAGAACAGAAACTATCTTATTCAAAGAATAATTTAATGGGACGCGACTTTGCGTATCATTTATTTTTTTTTTCGCAAACTGAAAAATGATGCTCAGTTAGATATAAAATAAATCAAGCATAAAGAAATTACACAACCTTTTACAGAATTTTCTCTTTCCTTTTTTTTACAAAGGGAAAAACTTAACATTTTTAATATTTTTCCCGGAGTTTTCTTTTCTACTATATTTCTACATCCTAATTTTTTCTACCCACTCACATTAAATTGTAAAGAAAGGGAAAATTTAGTTTTCTATGTTAAATTAGTATAATATGTTTTCATCTTTTATGTAAATAAATGATGCACGATAGAAGATTAGCATAATTTTTGGAATAATATTATTTTTTACACGTAAGAATACGTCTCAAAATTTTTTTTTGCTTACTTCTTTCTCCTTTTTTTTTTTTGTTTTACCAGTACTTAAATTTTTTAGAGTAATATATGAGAAGTGGTGTATCTCGAAAAAGCACACACTGATATTTTTCCATAATTTTTTGCTACAGTCTTTATACTTTCTTTTATAAAGAATATTATACTAGTTTTTGCCTAACAGATTGTTTTAATTAGATACGTATCTTTTGAATTATGCAGATGCATAGCTTTTGAATTCATTTTGAATAAATATCATGTTTTTCGCGTTTAAACATAAAATTCCATTCAACAGCAGTAGCCCAAAGTATTTCAAAACAACATATCTTTAGAATCCCCAATACGCAGTCTAGCGCGGTGGAGTAAAAATGCTTTTTTTCCGTACTGTGTTGTCATTGCTCGCTTTGAGTTTGTTAATAGAAAATTCGTTAAAGTGTTACAAAATATGAAACAGATAATAAAACAAATTTCAAATTTAAGCTTCGGGCGCTCAGGTGCCCATGTTCGGGCAGAGGATTACGTTATTCAAGATTTGATGGCTCCAGGTAACGTCGTTTTTTCACAATGCAAGAAACACACATACATTCATGCAGATTATCCATTATTTAATTTTTTTTAAATATAATACAGGCCGATAATATTTGGCACTATTGGCGCTTCTGGGCTGCTGGCTCTTTAGGGTATTAAATAAAAATAAAAGTATCTAAAAAATTAAATGAAATAATATACCAAATGGAAAGTGAATAAATAACTGGCAGCAAGACACACCACAGAGATAAAAGAAAAATAAAGACCCTGAACAGATTTTTGGCTCATTTAAAGTTGTAAAATGGGTATTTTATTGAAAAAAATCATGAAAAGTGTACATTTAAATGAAAAATATTCCTTGAAAAATTTTATTTATAAAATCTTACATTAAAATATGCATTAATATGTTAATATTCGTTAGTTATTAAATTTCACATCGACCACATGACTGATCACAGTTATTTGACTCAGAAACAACTTTCAGCAAATTTTATGAGGCAACTTACAACAGGAAATCGCAGTTTTTTTCTATCTCTCTAGTATCCACTGTCAACAATATACCATGCTTAATCAAAAAAAGAAACATGCCACTGTAAAATACAAAATTAGGCAAAAATGCAGGCTTAGGGTGTCGTAGATTCTTGAGAGGGGAACTCTACCGATTTTGGGGATTAGCTGGGAAAAAAGAATTTTTTTTTTTTTTTTTTTTTTTTTTTTTTTTCCCTGACAAAAAAAGGGCTCATGGGTGATTGCCTTCTTCGAAATTGACAAGAGTTTTATTCAAAATCTACACCAATCTAAGACTTCTTTTGCTTTATAATAATAATTATAATAATAATGATAAAAAAATCTTGTATTAAGTTTTCAAGCCTCCATTAGTTGCACTTCTCGCCTCTTAAAACTTAAGTAGAAATTCATCTCTTCCGCTTATGGCACCTAGATCAAATTCTCTTCTCTCGGTTTATATTTTCTACGCCTGGGGTGTTTCTTATATTTCTTACGCTAGGGTATTTGACAGCATAAACTTGTTTTTGACTTTTCTCAGGGGAAGTGAGACATTCGTGCAGTAACTAGTAACAGGATCAACATTAATAAACGCTAAAAGAAAGATTGAGTAAATAAAAGAATTTCTAACTGATATTGCGATTCAGTTTCATAACAAGACGTGTCGGGTGTCGTCGCATTTCAGAGTTCTAAACATTCTGGCTGAATTTCAGCGCTGAACGGAATTAAAATACATCTAATTGATGTCTTTTATGAGCATTTAAGAAATTAATAAAATATGTTTATAACGCGATACATTATCTGCTTGGTACAGAAACGTTGGGTTTTGCATTTAAAATAACAACTCAAGGCTTAACACCGATAATTTGAATGATTTTCATACATCAAAACTGAACATCCTATCTCTCAGGCATTTATTCTTAACAAAACGGCAACAGATCTAAAACCGGGTGCGGTCGTCTTAGAGAGATTTCGTCGTATTTTAGAATTTGGCAAAGTACAATTTTAAACTAGCACTGGCTTCACAAAAAACACTAACAAGCGAATAATAGCTTAAGCGTGTGAACAAAACACGTAAGACTTAAGAAGGGTTAGTACCCTTTATTTTTCAGAATAAATACAATCAGTTCCTACTTGGAACTTACACAAAGCCTCCACTTGGGCTGGAACTTCAATAACTATGAAATTAAACTAAGCTATCTGAAAGATATAGCCGAAGCTATCAGAAATCTAAGTAGTTGGCCCCTGAATATTAATTTAATCGGCGGAGGCAAGCAAGAACCTAAAGTATGGCCAAGCGTAGTAGCTATGAGAGAATGTAGCCAAAAGACAAACACGCGCTAGTCAGGAAATTAGACTCTCTCTGTAGAAGTCGGTGAAGCATCGACTTAAATAGTACTCTTACTCATTTGTATTCAATGCGTTTCTGAATTTACATTCTGGCAGAAAATTGTAAGCTGAAATTAGAATAAATAGGATAGAAGCAAAACTTAAAATAAAATTTAAAAAAAAAAAATCTGAAAGGTTTCAGATTTTAATTACGTCCAATTTATTTAACATTTTGTGTGTTACCTTTATTTATTAAATACCATGTTCTTCACACTTAAACCATAAAATTCAGTTCAACAGCAATATCGCAAAATAATTTTAAATTGAGCATATCTTTAGAAATTTCGGCACACACTCTCACGCGCTGGAGATAAAAATGTTTTTTTGTACAACGTTGGTATTGCTGGCTTTGAAATCGTTTGATTTTCCTCATAAAAAATGAAAAATTCGTTAAAGTTTTAGAGAATATTGTTACGAATTTCACATTTATTTGGCTATTTATTTAGAATTGTAATTAAAATTCCTTTTTATTTTCCCGTGCAACGCAGACGATTTTTGAAGAGAAAGCTACGTCAAATAAATAAATAAAAAAAAAAAAAAAAAAAAAGCAGTAAATTGAAAAGTGAAACGACGCAAAATGCCAAAACGAAAGTAATAGTCCTTCGAGATTCAAATCTCTTTAGACTAATAACTGTTAATAAACTTAGGATAAACCTTACAAGCTATATGCATTTTAAGAGAATTTGATATATGTTTCTCCTCTTCAAGTAGCAAAAAGACGAAACTGAATTTAATGTTTGTTAAAAAAAATTCCATTTAAGAAAGAAATATGTATTTTAATTAATCTGAAATAATTAATCTATTCTATTCCCAATAAAATTCTTATCTTTTATTCCCGATCTAAATGTTTGCGATAGATGATTATTTTCAAATTTTAAAGCTGAAATGTTTAAATGAGTTTCTAATATTCTTTTGATAAAATTTCTAACATTCTCTTTCAGAAATAATATTAAAGCACTCAGGTGTCTCGAAGTCCGCGAGTTTTTCTTACATAATCAGTTTCTTCTTACTATTTTGTCTTTTGATGACATTTAAAATAAACATTTTCTGGTCATATAACTCCCAGAGAGTTTTACATATTCGTTTACATATACACTTCTATATCTTGAAGAAATTTAAGGAGGCGAATAAGGAAAATAAGTGTTTTATTCGCAATGCGCGCATTTACTTGCATTTTCGCAATAGCCGTAACAGGTTTTTTTACAAAATGTCAGCTAGTTTTTGAACGAAGACAAAAATAAATTCTGTCGCGTCTAAATAAATTATCTGAACGCTAGGCAGTGCGTGCCGCACTGTGCATTTGAGGACACATTTTAATAACATACGAAACATAACACAGAACCTTTCTAAAAACTACTTTAAAAAAATTTAACGACATCTGCAACTATGTCACAAAATTTAGGTATGTTCAGCAGAAACCTTACAAAATTTTCTGTGAATGTTCGCCCTGTCTTATATATTACTCCTTTTTTAACACCTCGAAATGGATTCTACTGATCTCATTTTGTTAAAATCGCGTCCAAGTAGATGTTGCTGCCAATCAACAAAGAATAAGATATTCCATCGATCTTTGTTAATATAAAAAACTCTGTTGCTGAATACAGCGTTTGAAAATTAATTTTATATGGAGTTAAGAACATTTCGCAACAAACGTTATTTTATACTACTAATGTCATAAATGAAATAGGTTTCTGATACTCTAACTGCAAAATTTTTAACTCTGCTTCTTTGTTGCCTCTATCAAAAATAAAATCTAATAGTTATCACGAAGTTTTTTAGTATACAATGCAAACTTCTTTCTATATTTCAATTTTTATTTTTAATGTTTTAAACTTATAAGTTATTGATATTTTTCCTTTTTTATCATTTTATACTAAAAATGATCTACGGAGCGTTTAAAATTAAAATTTTATTTGAATCAACTTTTACTGTCATTCTAACTGAAGATTGAATTTTACATGAATTGGAAACAATGCATACTACTTTATTTAAAACAATAAGCGAAATATTTGTAAGTTTTTTTTTGCTGTTTAATTTTTTAAATTTCCAATGATGATTTCTTCTTTGAGATTTTGCCTTAAGTTGTAAGATTAGTACATTTGCAAATTTTATTTTGTTAATTTTTTCTACACATCAATCATACAATTACAGTAAATTTGATATTAAATTATCTAATTCAATGCATGCGAATGCAGTGCCTCAGAAAGCTAATGGAAGACTAAACGGAAATATTTTGCTTGAATAGAAAGCGTTCTGAACGTGCTGCGCCGCAAGACATTTAAACTTTGACAACTAGTTACCTGTTAACGCTTAAAACGACCGAGAGATTATCTCCCGGTTCATTCACAATTTAAAGAGACTTTTTAAATATTACGCATTAGATGAGGTAGAAATTTTTAATTAATATATATATATTACTAACTGAAATAGTTTTTAAGTGGCTGAATTTTTTAATGTTTTTGCAAACTGATAAGAAAAAGTTCGCGCAGTATTTAAGCGTAATTTACTTCAAAATATTATTGAATTATATTTTTAAAACCCATAATTACAAGAAATAAATGGGTAATAAGCTATTTAAAATTTCATAATTTTCGTTTATTATAAATTATTTCGCCCTTTTTCGAATTTATTAATTTTAAATCAGAATAAATGAACAGAAGCGTAGGCTTTGTTTAAAAAAAAAGCTAACTTTCCTTTTTAATATTTTAGAAAATTTTCGTTACCTATTAATTGCAACTTGATATGTCAAATTATTTTTTAAATAATCACAAATAATTTTACGCCTGTACTAGGCATAAGAAGACTAACTGAAATTAACGTCTTGAATAAAACTCAGAATTAATCAAATATTTAAGGTTTTCGTAAGAAAATTAACCAAAGGTTATATTTATGAATTTTTATTTAACGAATTTTCAAATTAAGAAACACTTTTATCATCACCTAATCTTTCTTGGAGATCTCTCATTATCGATCTTGTTAACTTATTTGTATATTGTTATTTTATGATTACTCTAAGATATTAATTTTAAAAATTTATATTATTACCTTTACCAAATTCTCGTGACACTAAAAACAAACACTGTTGCTTTAGTCGGAATATTTAACGTCCATTTATTTAAAAACCTGAAAAAAAAATTTTTTGCACAAATTGACAGTCTGAAAGGCCTTTAATTATGTATTTTATTTCATCTGTAAATTATTAAACATTCTGTTGCAAAATTTATATATATGAATTTGAAGTGGAAAAAAAATGTTACATAACGAAATAAATAAATATAAATTACTTACCTAAGTCCGTTATCGCCAATGGCTTTATTGACATATCCGTAATCCTGCAACGGAAAAGAAAATAACACTCACTAAATTTCCATATTTCATTTCAACATCACGGATTTACAAAAAAAAACCTACGGCAAAGAACACTACGCTAAAACAAAAACAGTACACAGAGACTAGCAACTAGCTCCTGCCTCGCGTGCTCACTTTGGAGCAACACTCTGCCGAATGAGTTTGCCGGGAAGTTGGTAGAGCTTTCCACGCCCGCCGCAGGGGCGGGGAGAGAGCGCGCAGTTGAAGGGGGGTAGGAAGGGAGGAGGAGTCAGTCGTCATCTCCACGGGGAGGGAGGAGTTCCCCCGATCCCTGTGGGACGTTTACGCCAGCAATCCACTTCACAGTCTGGTATAGCCTTCGGTGACGCAAAGAAAAGAATTCGGTTTACCCTTGTTTTCAATGATAAAATACACTCTTCAAAGACTTTGTTTGCGAGTTTATCCCGCACCAGCTTGGAAAACAATCATGTAACATTACCCGGTTGCTAAAAAAAGACAGGATGAATAGACTTGAAGATAAGTGTTGTCGTGTGGTTGTCTGTTCGGTGTGAAGGTGGATATGCCGCAGGTGTGACGTTACCTGAGCGGCTGTGAGAATGAATCGCTGAAAGGGTTCGAGAGAAGATATGGACCAAAGGTTTTTCGTAATTCTTATCTACCTCTCAGTTCTTCGCTTAGTTTACAGCTGGGTGGAAGATGGTGAACAAAGAATTTAAACTGTTTTTAGCCTAAAAGGGACTATTGGATTCAGAATGGGATTTTGCGTTCGTTGACTATAAACAGCATATCACTTTTCAAATTGTTGCCGCCAAATATTACCGGCCTTTATTGTTTTTAAATTGCTACCAAATATTACGGCTGTGCATTATTTATTTAATAATGAAGAATCTACATGTATGTATGTATATTCCTTGCACTGTGAAAAAACAACAGTACCTAAAGCTATCAAATTCTGAATAACGTAGTACTCCACCCGAACATATAAGCCTGTTAGCCGGAATTTTCAAATTCGAATTTGTTTTACTATTTATTTCATATTCTGTAAACTTTCATGAATTTTTGATTAACGAGTTCAACGATTTGAAAACAGTGGTAATGCTGTTCGAAATAAAACATTTTTATGTCCAGCACATGAGATTGTTGCCATTCGGGAAAATGTAAGATATTTATCTTTAAATTTTAATCTAACAAACTCGGCCGTATGAACGCGATGAGTTACCGCGGCCGGAAAGCAAATTCTTTTATCTTCCACCGGCTAGCGTTTTGCATTCAGTAAAGCCTAAGGTTTTTTCAAATCTATAAGGTTACTGAGAAAGAAATTAAGCGATTTCAAAGCAACAAACACAATTTCTAGAAATATTTTTTTTAACTTTTTAATGAGATTGATTTAAATAATGCATTAAAATCATGAGATGTCTGATTAGAAATATTCAGCATTTTTATGAAATGATATTAGTTGGACTCCTTAAAATCATTATATTTTTTCTTTTCCATGATAAGTATTTTAACGATATGATTTCGAGATAATTATTAACTAAGCGGCTAGTTCTTAAATTAATAATGTATATATATATATAAAGAATTTTATGATTTTTATCTGAGTAAGGATAATTTAAATAAAGCAATGAAACATACCTAACTGTATAACAATGATATTTAAAATTTCTATCTTTCTCTTGTAAATTCATATCACGACACTGAATATTAAAGTATCAGAATGGATTTCTTAATACATGAACACCGTTGGAAAAACCGATTATTTAAAGAATTTAATGAAAAATTCAGTGGTTTAAGTGTCCTCAAGTGCATGCGAGACAGGGTTTCTAAACATAACAAAAAAAAGGAAATATTAAAATAAAAAATTTTAAAAAAATCTGAAATGTTTCATATTTTAAGAGTCGCCCAATAGGGTTTGTTAAGGATTTTTACGCGCTCGCTGAGTTCGCAGATTATCACTATTTTTTTATTTCTTTAAAATCTTTTTAGTTTTATTTTTAAGTATCATTTTCTTCGTTGTCACCCCATATACAATTCAACAGCAAAATTAGAAAAAATTTAAAAGCAGCATAGCAACATACACTTAAAATTCCTGTCGTAGCGTTAAGTGTTGGTATACATTTTTCTGTTTTTCTCAGTTCATCATATCAATGTACATTTTCTTACTAAGATGGCTTTACAAAACTTTTCTTTTCTTTTTATTATTAACGTTTTATGTGCTTACTTTATTTATTAAATATCACGTTATTGGCTCTTACGCCATGTGAAATTCGATTTATAGCAAATCATAAAATACTAAAAAATATATCTTCACAGCATATCTTTAGAATTTCCGATGGACAGCTTCGTACGCTAGA
>KK112988.1:1369395-1384434 GCA_000611955.2 Stegodyphus mimosarum | reverse complement strand
ATATATATACAGTGTTGCTATTGCTCGGTTTGAAATCATTGAGTTTGTTAACAAAAAATTCGTTAAAAGTTTTACAAAATATCAAATAGGTAATAAAACAAATTCCGGCTTCCAGGTGCACATATTCGGGTGGAGGACTACGTTATTCAAATTTGATGGCTCTAGGTACCGCTGTTTATTCACAATGCAAGAAACATGCATACTTTCATGCAAACTCTTCATTATTTAGTTTCTTTAAATCTAATACAGGGCGATAATATTTGCTGGCAACAATTTGAAAAGTGATAGGTTATTTATAGTGATTCAACGCAAAATGCCGTTTCGAAACAAACATCGCTTACGGGACTAACGTTTCTTTTGAGTTAAAAAATGTAAAAATAAATAAATAATCACTACATTATTATTACTTTTTAAGATTTCACGTCATAATTTCTTTACATAACTAAAACTGATTTTAAAACAATTTGTTTGATGAAAAAAGAATACATTATTATTTACTGTAAATCTTCAAACCACAAAAATACATTTTTTATTTCACCTTTTTATTTACTTCATTTACTTTATAATTCGGCTAACTTTTAATATCCTCCGATAAGAATTTTTTTTTAGATGTTATCATTTTTTTTAGATGCTATTATTTTTTTAGATGCAAGTATCCTCTTGTTGTGACTTATCTAACTTGCCTGACAATAACATCGAAACGAGACCGCGAATTTTATCATGGCGAGAAGAAACATGAAAAATAAATTAAAGTTCTATGATGCCACGCTGAATGCAATACTTCTGAGAACTGGCAATTTGCCATGCAACATGGATGTTCAGTTTTCAGTTGAGTAATAGGTGCTCCCAAATGCCTCGAAATATTAAAGGAATACGCTTTTCCCCGTTTTTAAAACAAAATTAACTGCAATTCTTCTTTTTCCCCGTCTCACGAATCCGCAAATATTTTATTGTGGTTATCATGTTAGTGTGGATGAAATAATCAGAGGCAAGAACATTAAATTTCTTAAATTTATAAAATATAAACTTTACTTACTTTTTAATGCGACTAACCTATCAAGAAACACAGCAGCCGGTACGTATGATTAAAACGGAATTAAACATCATACTCGATATGCATAATTTCGCAAAGGACCTGTCAATCATTGTCACCATGAGAAGGAACATTACAAGCGGATAATGAGCCAGGAAGCGACTGATTTAGAGTTGACGATGCTTACATTGGATGATTATTTGTTAACTGCGGCACTTAAAGGTTTGTTAGAACCTCCATATTTTATTTGATAACATAGTTTCATTAAGACATGGTGTTATCTACAAGAAGATAAAAAGGTTCCGTTCTACAAAAAGAAGTTTGTTGATGTTCATGACACTAGCAACTTGATGTTAAATTTTTTTTAGACAACAAAGCTACATGATAAATAACTAATATTGATTAATGTATAAAATAATTACGAATGACTCCGATTAAAAAAAATAATAATAATCTCAACAAATTGCTATCTGTAAACTTTAGATTACATTTTAATACTTCGCAAAAGAGCTTATCATTCAAAAAGTGTAAAAACTTATCTTTATAATTTAAAAAAATCATACAAAAACGTATAAAAAACAGGATTCAGTTCTCTTTTTAAATGAAACTACTATCTACGGTTGCCAACTTACAAAACTAAATCTTTACTGATGAATAACATTAAATGTCAACTAAAACGAATTCCAAGTTTGAGTGCTTGCTTCTAGTGTTCCTTTCTTGAAAGTAAAGTAGCCTTAATAGGAAAATATTGAAATATTAAAAAGTATATTTCTCTTTAACGAAAATTTAGAAAAAAGGAATATTTTTATAACTCGTACATTACTACAAAATTTCGATTTTCACCATTAGATTTTATTTTAATTGCACATGATAATTTGTGAAAGTGGAATTAGCCATTTTGCAAAGGATATAACACAGGGATATTAAAAACTCATTTAATTTATCATAGCTATAATGTAAAATGATACTTGCAGAAAATATTTTAAGAATAAAATTATGGATAAAATAATTTGGTAAATGATTCACATTCTAATATACACAATAAATAAATAAACACTGGAAGAGAAACGCAGCACTTTTATAACACTTTTATAACTTTGTATAAATAAAAGATTTTTTGCATTGTGGAATACCAACAATGTGAATATCATCGAATACAAGTCGTGTGTCTAATCCTTATTTTCCCGAATTTTATCACTAACTGAAAACAGCAACATCTTATCAAAGCGTTAAAAGAATTCAATCCCCTACTTTCTGGTTGGAAATTCATTTCATAATATTTTGAAAAAGGAATAATTCACCTACAAATAATTAACTAAATAAAATGGTTAATATTGAACAAATAAAATGCTAAGGAAAATATAAACACAAACTTCGAATATTAATGGTTGGTTTATTTGCTTACAACAAAGCAAATGAGGGCTATCTACCTAAGGGAAGCGATGATTTCAGGGAGGACTTTCTAAGGGAAACTGGCTGAGAAAACGTGACCCGTATACATGTTACATGTGGGGAAAACTACGAAAACACCCATGCAGCCAGCCCATAGAAGTAGGAAGTAACCTTATTATTATCTCCATGAACCAGCCCGTTCGCTCAGATTCGAACCCCGGACCGAACTACCAGTGTTCAGCTACTAGTTTGGTTGCTGGTTGAAGCTTCAAATATTAGACGAGGGATTCGAACTTAGCTGGTCACTCGAAAAAGACTAATTTTCATGAATTCTTACTATGCTTCCATGAAATTTTTATAATTTCTATATCACTCAGATCCGCTGAAGATGTTTTTTTTTTCGTAAAAACCCACATATTTTCCTATTGCGGTAATATTAAATTTTTTCGTATAAAAAGGTTTTACTTTGAGAGATTTTTCTCGTTTAAGAAGTTCGCACTCATGGTTTGGAAAAATTTTTCATCCTAGGTTTTTTTTTTTTTCTATTGCAATCAATGATTCTCGATTGACCAATGCCATTTCCTATCATCATAGTACTTAACAAGATTTCTACGTTAATTAGTCATTGAAAGTGGAAAGAAAGGTCTTTCAGTTTATTTTCTTTCATCTTTATTTTATAAAATGCGACACGGAAAACAGGATTACTTAGAATAAGAAATGGAGATCACCGTTTTTATTTCTTTTAAAGTCGTATCGTCCATCGCTGAGACATAAGATAATTTTGCACTAAAATAGTGAATGTATTTAATTAACGAATAACAGTTTTAAATGATGAAATATCTGAAGAAATGCATGCTAAAAAAATCTAAAAATAAATGCAGGTAATTTTGTTCTATTTTGCATATTCAAATAAAATTTTATGTACTAAATTCTAAAACAATTTTAGCTGAAATTAAAATTAGTTAAAATCAAGCAAATTGAATTTTAAAATAATAATTAAATTCGAAAGAAAAATTTAAACTAATAATTTAATTCTCATTTAAAAATAAAAATAAATAGATTTAATTTCAAAATAATTAATGCAGTTAGAATTTAATATTAAGTTGTCGGTAAAGTGTTTCGAAATCACTATGCTTTCGAAAAAACAAGTTGCCTTTTAAGATTTTTCACTCAGCTTGAAGCTTCATAAGCGGATTCTGCTGCACATGATTACGATAAGTGTTTGAAACAATTACGAAACGACTCGAAAGTTATAAAATATTATACATCTGTTTCCCGAACCTGCAATATTTGCTTTGTGAACACTTTCTCTTTGCTCAAATTAATCCTGTTCCTTGAAATAGCTCGAATTTGAAATCAATTAACATCATTAGAAGGTTATGTTGAATGTTAGCATATTTGCAAGTAAATGCGATACTAAATGGAGTGGGGCGTATTTTTAAGCAGCGTAGTTTTCCAATTTATTGAACAAACTGAAAACCAATTACCCGGAGTAGTCTTTGCGCCATTTAGTGCGGAAAACTGTTTGCTCGGCACATTTTCAATGCGATTGCAACTTGTGTTTGTGAATTCTGAATCCAGGTGTTCGTTGAAAGTTTACAACGTCGACAGATTTAATGATTTACAGTTCTTAGTATCGAATGCTTGAAGCCTTGTCATGTTTCACCCATAATATTGATCTACGGAAAGGCTGCAGGGCTTTGTTAGAAGTATGTGAAGCTGATACAAAAGAGTTAAATGAAACATTGAATAACTTCATGCAAAGAGTGAACTGTTGAAAAGTGATTAACTTTCATGATTAGTATTGTAGTAAGATGATGTTTTTACCCTTTGTGAGGGAATTTTATTGAAAATTTGTGTTCAGAGAGAACGAAAGCCATTTCTGTGTGATATTTATCCTACATGTTAAACAAACGGTCTGTAGCGAAGACAATCAAATGTGCTGCCAGAAGAATCGTGCGTACATTGTTGTCTATTCACCCATCCCCCAATACCAGTTAATCAATTTGAAGAATTCCATCAGTCTGTAAATTCGTTAATTATTCGGTAAGATAAAACATCACCTCAGAAACTATAATATAGTGGTAATGCCTTGAAAGCTATGGAATTAAAAGTGATAAGCGCAGTGCGAAGCTCTGTGGCAGAAAAGCAAAGATAGAATTTGAAGTTGTAGAAGTAAGCGGGCGTTGCAAGCAAACAACCAATTCGTAAATAAACTTCTTGTAGACAAATTAACGTTTTCAGAGTTTTTAATTAATAACTCGGCTGATTAAAATCGTACGAAGATCAGAATGGTCTAAATGCTTCTCACGAATTTTTGGAATCCAGAGGTATCTTTCTCGAAACTCAGCTTCCCGTCATTCCGGAGGAGTTGATGTTACAAACAGACAGATGCGTACAGATTGAATAGTATAGAAGCAGAGCGAAGAATAAGAGAAATCCGTTTCACAAGTTCAAATTGTGCTGCAGAACGTGGTCGCGTCGAATCACAGAACTGCCAAGTCGATCGTTTGGTTGGCAGTCGATACTTATGCAGTGCCATTTTATATCGCATTTCCGAACTTCTTCAAGCTTAACAGAAATACACCTGGGTAATTTGAACTGAAAAACCTGCATATTCTTAACAAGTAAAGATTAGAATGGTACACTTTCACTGTAATGGGCCGATGTAAAGCACATAAGTCTATTTTCAGTCTGGCAAAACATTCTTTCAATTTAAAGACTTTTTGAAGAGTCTCTTTAAAACAAAGAACACGATCATTAATAAGCTTTATGAACTATCAAAGGATTAACAGTAGTATTTATATATTGTAATCATCTTGAACAATATTTAGATTAAGAAAAATGTATTTTTATGAGTACATAAATAATTTTGTTAAAATTCATGAACAATGTGTCAGGACTGAGTGCTCTGTGCATGCTCTTTGCAGACATTGTGAAATATTTACCAGGGTGTTTCTTCTCAAGTCCTGAACTGGAACAGTGAGCTGATGAAATGTAAGCTTTGTTCTGATGTAACTGCTGGGCTGGATAATAACTGCACGTGAAGGGATTTGAATCCTCTTTTCTTAAATCACTATTATTTACACACTTCCCAACTCGGGAGAGATACAGAAAGTAAAAAGACCGCACTTGGGTCGAACTTAACAATCAAATAAATTTAAATACTAAGCTTAAAATAGAAATTAAATCAAACTTTGCTTCGCAGAGCAATTCGCGGAAGTTGGCCTTTCACTAACTGGTGCGTAGTAAGATCTACTAATACTAGCGCACTTCAAATTGTTTTACAATGAAATCACGTAGTAAGCACTATGGCTTATAAATTTAAACTGCTAGCTGGTCAGACGAACGTCGAGCAGAGTGTCCGTGATTTGAGACTGAAGCTCTCTCACGCTAAGAGGTTTCTACCTCTGGCTTAAATAGTACTTGGCTGTACTTCAAAATTAGCATAAGCTGAAAACGCGCGCTTCTTCTGACGGGAAGTTGAAACAGAGAGGAGATAGAAAGATTTAAATTAAAATAAAACTTGGTTAGTTTAACTAAAACCTTACAAATGTAATGTCATCATTTCATGAAAGTTGAATCAAGAATGATGCCAAAATATCTGCAGTCGTTTTCACATTGAAATAGAATAAAATGATTGTCAGTACAGTAAATCAGTATTGACAATTTCCAACCCTCTTTGAAATGAATAGAATTATTTTTCCAAGTCTGACCTTAAATTTGAATTGTTGCTCCATTCTGAATCTTGATTAAGAGTATCTATTAATTAAGAGCATTTTGATTAAGAGCATTTTAAGACGTCAAAAGTTCACCATTTTAATGGCGAAGCTTAGATGTTTTAGTACAATTTAATGAAGATAATATCATTTAAAAAAGCAGACTCTTTGTTTAAAAAATTTAACAAAATTATTCGTTAAGTTATAAAATTGGCATTAATGAATAATAAGTAAAATACGTACTAATCGTATTCTTCAATTCAAATTTTATACGTATGTACGTACATACACATGAAATTTTATAATTAGTTTCGAGTTACACATAAAAGTTTCACATATTTTAAAAATTTTTTAAACGTAATTGCATTTGTGCAGCATTTTATTTGTAGTAAAACAGAAAGCTTACATGCACTCATATAAATAAGCAGGTGTACAGATTGCGCCAATTAATTTCCATATTCTATGTTCAAGAATGATTTGTCAACAATAGAAGGAAGTGATCTACCGCCATGATTGTTGCATATCCTTATGCACCAAGCTTTATGCTACATCTTTATCGAAGGAGTGCGACATAGATACTATATCGATAGGTATACCTAGTGATGCATATACAGAATATATACCATCTAATATTGGAAATGAAATATATGAGAGAATTACTTAAGGGATTGTTGTAAGAACCATGATCTAATACCTATTTTCATTTTTATGAATTTGCAAGTTTCATAATATACATATGGAACAGAAAAAATAAAAAGGTTGAAAAAACAAAAACAGTGAAAACCAAAGTTAATCCTTTTTTATTTAAATCTCCAAACAGAACTTGTCAAGGAAAAAGTGTTTTGAAGCTTTAAACAAAGTCAATTAACTGAACAACAAGAACCGGTTTCATTCCGATCAATTCACTGAGACCTCTATCGTCAATTAGTATAATGGTTATTAATTCTAAAAATTTTTGTGTACATTACTTCAAAAAATCTATAAAATTTTTTCCTTGTAATGTTTGTTTCTTTTTGTGTTCGGACAACAAAAACGAGTAGGGAAAAGAGACCAGCTCAATGAGAGCCTCAAACTTGTATAGATTTTTTTGAAGTACTGTATACAAAAATTTTTAGAATTAATAACCATTATACTGATTGGCGATAGAGGTCTCAGTGAGTTGATCGGAATGAAACCGGTTCTTGTTGTTCAGTTAATTGACTTTGTTTAAAGCTTCAAAACACTTTTCCCTTGACAAGTTCTGTTTGAAGCTTTAAATAAAAAAGGATTAACTTTGATTTTCACTGTTTTTGTTTTTTCAACCTTTTTACTTTTTCTGTTCCATATGTATATTATAAAATTTGCAAATTCATAAAAATGAAAATAGGTAGGGGATCATGGTTCTTACAATCCTTAAGTAATTCTCTCATACATTTCATTTCCCATATTTAGATGGCATAAAAATTTTGCAGCACTACGTGCAGATTTTTCTACTAGTTTTTCTAGTTTTTTCTCTCAACAACAAATAGAAAATTTGTCAACTTTCTCAGTAATTACAGAATATATACATTATAGATATATCTGTATCGCATTTTTTCGATTCTAAAGCTTATCATTTTTTTTCAGATAAATATCCAGGAAAAAAAGAAGTGCATCTTATTTATAATCGATGAAATCCTAGAATCCCAACTTTTTCAGAATTATTAATTATTAGAATTGAAAATTTTTTATTGTTTAAAAAATATTTACTAGATGTATCGTAACATTCTCTTTCACGCATTTTGTTTGTTTACATTATAAAAGCCTAAATACAAAAAAAAAAAAAAAAAAAAAAAAAAAGGAAGAGGAAGAATGTTTGACGCGGAGATATTAAGTGCTGCTTCTTAGAATTAAAGAAACACGTAGCATATAAAGACTAAATTAAAAGGCATATAAATTTCTTAAAAAAATTAAACGACATATAAAGGCTTAAAAAATAAATCGTACGCAGTTTATCAAAGGGATAAATATAATGCAAATTTCTGCCTTATACGTAACTATAAAAACAAGTAAAATAGAACAAGACCCTTTATAAATATTTTAAATTCAAAAAGTCGAGTCAAAATTTATTCGACGGGAGACTACAATATCGAGCTCCTGGAAGCAATGAGAAATTTAGAGCATAATACCAAGATATCATAAATAAAACCATCCAGGAAACAAGCTGCACAAAAAGTAACACCTCACAATGCCAGCGATATTAAGATGTTTACAAACTAGCGCTTGAACGAGGACTTCATTCATATCGCCCGTTTGCCTTTAGCTGCCGCTACTAAGATTCATAACAATAGAAGAGAGCGACGAAAAAAAAAATTTCCATCTACGAAATATCTCTGAAGAATTCATTCGCAGGGTTATAATATAAGTGTCACAGTTCAAGGCAACATCTGTTGCTGGAGGTGACAGGTCTAAGTCTCACCTGAACCTCTCGTATCCCCCAAGACACTTACTTAACTGTAACCGAAAGGGAGAAAGACACCCAGATAAAATTATAACTTTATGCTCGGTGGAGGAGAGATGTTTCAGTCCTGAAAGGGAATGTTGACAAATCTAATGTTACAGGATTCATTTTTCATGCAATACCATGCTCCAGTTGGTGATGAATTTAATGAAGGGCGAAGTCGATACACAGCTTAATCTAACTTTAATTGCCCATTTGAAGAGGTTCTACGGATTAATGCGGGCCGATTAATTTAAGCTCTAACAACTGTTAAAATCTTGACTGATCAGGTACATTAAAATTTGATTCTGGCAAAAGTGAAGACGTTTCTTGGGAAGGGGGGGAGAGGAGATTTTTCGATGGTAGGGGAGATACACCAATTACCTTTAAAGAGGAAATGAAAATGTTCGAAGTTTGAAAAAGAGTAGAATAAGTAAGTAAACATTTTCAGAATGCTGTTACTAAAAACAAAATGTAAGCACGAATATATTTTAAATGATTCTACAAAACTGCGAATCGTCGTAAAAACGATTTTCTCGCAAATTTATCCAGGAATATTAAAGATAGATTGGGTTATTTGAGTATGGCAAAGCCATGACAGCCATATCTGCCTACGAGAGATACCTTCGTGCAGGACTTAGGACATGAAGGATGCCTCTGTGGACTGAGGGAAAGTGGCTCGTATCTACATAATACATGACGAAAACCACAAAAACCAGCCAGACCGTTCTACTGGGATTGAACCCAAATCAGGTCGAACTACCAGTATTCAGCCGTCTTAACCACTCTACCGTTGGTGTTTAAGATTAAGGAAAGATACTGATATGAGATACCTATTTAAAACAAACAGGATCTCTACCTCGCGGAAAATTAAGAAAAATTATGCTAGGAAACAAAATGAAAACAAATCTCTTAAAAATTCAAATAAAGAGAAAAAATAGTTGGGAAAAATAAATTTTGATATGCTTTTATAGTCGTCATCAGGGATTAGCCACAGGCACTCAGAATCAACCACGTTTTTAATTCCTCGGACTCACGACAAAGTTTCTTGAGTCATTAAATTTTGATATTAAACAAGGCCAATAAAAAATGTCTTCCAAATTTAAGTATCGACTTTAACCGAGTGGCCAATTATTTCGGTAATGGAGTGCCAGAACACTTCTGCACAGGCCAGAATTCAGTGGTTAAACCGAGCTGTTGCATTCCGTTTTCACTCTATGCATAAACTGAAAAACCAGCCTGTTTTCCTTAGAAAATCCTCCCCGAAGTGGCCTCTTAAAAGGCACTTAAAATTAGACTGCTTTGTTGTATTTAATAAACTAATTTAATCTTATATTCTGGTGTATTTATGTACCTTCAGAATGAGATATTTACGATTACTTAAGTTCTCTATACTAAAGTAATTAAAGAATTCTTTCGTAAACGTATCCTTCGCTTTTCTACAATTCTTTGAATATTTTTTTGTTTGCAACTGAACTTTATGCATTCAAGGTCAACCTACTTCGGCATGTTTAGTATTCTTAAAGTGAACATACTTTTAACCAATTTCTTAACTTTAAAGTAATGCGATTATAAAGTTAATTATTAAGGTTCAGCACACACTCTGAGATAATATATAACACGTTACTTCCCTTTTTAACGTCAGAAACATTTATAATGCAGTTTTTACTATTTCGAACACCATTGCATATCAGTTATGCTATCAGGTTATACTATCAGGTTATCACTTGCGATGCTTGGCTAGTATTGATTTTCCAAAAGAAGTAATATCTTGAATTTTAGTTTCCGGGAAACACTGAGTTGAAAAAACTATGTCACTCGACGTAACGCAAATCTATCCAGTTTATCTCCTTAACGTCCATCTGCTCCAAATTAAAAGCTATACGAAACTCCACATGAAATGAACACTTCAATTTATAGTTACAACTTCCCGTTTCAATTTAAGAAGTAATTCAAGATTATGGTGTAAACAAGCGAAAGAGACGGTAGTCGCTATATTTCTTAAGTTATTCACAGTAGAGCTACTTGCTGGTAAGTGTGACATTCAGAAGACAAAGAATTCCCTAGTAGTACATTACCCAAGGAAGAATTTAAATATACGCCGTGATTCTGCTACAGTTTTTAACAAGTATCTTTCGCCTTCTCGCCATAGTTAAATGCAGAAGGGTAGAATGTATTTTGCTAATGATTGTATTTAGGCGAAAGTTGTTTATGCATTCTTTAACACCATGACCACTAATCAAAACATCGGAATCAGTTTTATAGGGTATTTTCTCCCTCTTTTCCGCATGCCTTCGTGGTGTAGCTGGAAGCGTACTCAACGCGTATTTGAGAAGTCCAGGGTTCGAGACTCGGTGAGGGCATAGTACACTTTTTTTCACATCTCTTGCTTTTTATAAAAAAAAAAAAACGCTGATGACCGTACAATATAGTCAAATCAGATATTCTCTACCAAACATGTTAAATCTTGATATTGTGTTCTTGAAATTAATTTTAAAATGACGTAATAAAAAGGATGATTTCTAAAAAGATTTAAATTGATTTTTCAGATTTTCTGATTTAATTCAATAACTATTATAAACAGAAAAAATATTTTATTTACTTATATACCAGTTTTGTACCTATCTGTAGATTATTTAATTCGATCAGTAACAATCAATTACAAGACTAATTGTTCATTTGATCAGCAATTGTCGCTAAGAAATAGAAATTAATTTGTTTTCTTCTCAAGTGTGTCAACTACGTCATGATTTTTACTTGTAGTTTCAATTACAAATTTTTAATATAGCTACGCATTCAAAAATGTTATCTCAGCTCGTTTCGATGAATATTCTTTCTCATTGTCGCTATCAGATTCAAGATTGGAAGGACTGTTTACATTTGAATCTTGAATTAATTAGTTTGGAATTAGTTTATTTTTTTGCAGAAATAGGTAAATTCTTTTATTGATTCTTTCTTACATTTATAAAATTTTTGCATTTACAAAATATTTTTATTCGCATTTATCTGAAGTTTTTTATCTGAATTCATAACATTTTTTCATTCGCATTTATACAGCTTTCTCATTTGTAACTGTAAATTTTATTCTGGAAATAAAACAGTAAGATGCAAATAGCGCCATCCTCAAATTCATCTATCATTTCTACTGCTTGTAATTTTATAAAGCTCGTACATAGTCTTCCTTTAAGTTTGACTTTACAATGAAATAATCTTAGCTTTCTGTAATGAATTCCATATAATTCAACAAACAGTCTGACTACATAATTAAGTTTGCTAAATATATTTACTATTCGGCTGGTTTAAGAATTGTTTCAATCAGACATTTTGAGAATTCTCGTATTTTTTTTTTTTTTAATCTTTTTCTTCTTTTTGGTAGTTGTTTCTGCAATGACATTAATTTGCTTTGTGGATTTGAATAAAGTTGAAATCAAGAAATTAGAAGAAAACAAAACAAAGTATAATATTCTAATTAAATTAATTGTCTTTGGTAACTAGAATACTTGAAAAATGTGCAGCGACTATTCGCTGGCTTTTGAAAGGGTAAAGTAACAATTCCAAAGAAAGAATAAAATACCCTTTTATTTAACTCTAGAATATTTACAGCAGGCCCCGCTCAGGCTTACAGGAAAGCCCCCACTTAGGCTCATGATAGAAAATAAGAAACTAAACTACTGCTAACTAACTAACAAGGGGACATTCCCTACTCTTCATCACCAATTTCGCTTAAATTTATAGGGCATGCAGGGCTTGGCTAGAAATGAAAGCACCCGAAGTGGGAACTCCAGATGGCCAAGCGTTTAGAAAATAAAAAATTGACGCTGCTCTTCCACCGTATAAGCCATTTACGTTAGGGCATTTGCCGAGCAGCAGTTGGCGCGGCGGTAAGAGCTCGGAGTAGTAATGCTATGATCGTGGATTCGACTCTACGTGTGAAGACTTTTTTCTGCTTTTTCTCAATTTTTATATTATTCTTTATCCAATCAAGCAAAGAGGTGAATGTTTTATTTTATTTATTTATTTATACTCAAATGGCATAGAAAAGGTAAAAATTTCAGACTTTTCAACAAGGGATTGTAATTGAAGAACATACGAAAAGACTTTGTACATGAAAACTCAAAACTTTATTGTCGACATTTGATGATTACATGCGAGACTTTTCAACAAGGGATTGTAATTGAAGAACATACGAAAAGACTTTGTACATGAAAACTCAAAACTTTATTGTCGACATTTGATGATTACATGCGTCTGGAGGATATTTATCGTAGAAACAGGGGAAACAATAATTATTTCTGCATCTAGTTCACGTTATAAAGCCGCATTTTTACTATAACATCGTTGTTTCAACGTCTCCATAGAAAAACATTCTTGATTGACATAAGCATTCATAAAGCATTCTCTCTCATCGCAAAGTTTAGAAGCGAACCACGCGTAACGTAGCATGTTATCGAATATTGGGGCGGATAATTGATGATGAGCAATCGAATGTATTTTTATGCAGTCTTCTCAGGAAGTTATTTCATTTTCTTGATCGATGAGATAAGAACAATTTTCTATTTGCTCTCTTGTACAAGTTAAGACAAGTTAAGTCTCTTAACGTACGTACAAGAGAACAAATTTCTTCTGCTGGTTGACTCGTGGGGAAGACAATCAAATCCGCCATTATACGACGAACTCTTCCAAGATGAAGAAGGATTGCCAACATGTAGCATCAAAGTAATTCCCCCTAAATGTACCTCTCTGGTGCAACTCTGCGATGTATGTTTTCATCGTCAGGTGAAAAACTTTATTAAAAAAATAGAAAATTGTTCTTATCTCATCGAGCAAGAAAAGAAATAACTTCCCGAGAAGACTGCATAAAAATACATTCGATTGTTCATCATCAATTATCCGCCCCAGTATTCGGTAGCACGTTGCGTTACGAGTGGTTCGCTTCTAAACTTTGCGATGAGAGAAAATGCTTTATGAATGTGAATCAAGTATGTTTTTTGTGGAGACGTTGAAACAACGATATTATTGTAAAAATGCGGGTTTATAACGTGTGCTAGATGCAGAAATAATTATTGTTTCCCCTGTTTCTACGATAAATATCCTCAAGACGCATATAATCATCGAATGTCGAAAAATAAAGTTTTGAATTTTCATGTACAAAGTCTTTTCGTGTGCTCTAATTACAATCCGTTGTTGAAAAGTCCGAAATTTTTATCTTTTCTATGGCATTTGAGTATAAATAAATAAATAAATAAAATAAAATATTCACCTCTTTGCTTGATTGGATAAAAAATAATATAAAAATTGAGAAAAAGAAAAAAAAAAGTCTCAATACAGGGAGTCGAACCCACGATCATGGCATTACTACTCCCAGCTCTTACAGCCGCGCCAACCGCTGCTCGTCATACGCCCTAACGTAAATAGCTTAAACGGTACGAGAGCAGCGTCAAAATTTTTATTTTCTAAAGGCTTGGCCACCTGGAGTTCCCACTTCGGGTACTTTTATTTCTAGCCAAGCCCCGCATGTCCTATAAATTTGAGCGAAATCGGTGATGACGAGTAGGGAATGCCCTCCTGTAAGACTAGCAGAAGTTGTACAGAAATAACTAACAGAGTTGGCCCTTAATTAAATCTCATCGGCAAATACTAACAGGCACGTAACAATACGCCTGAACGTAATAAGATTTGACTTAAAGCAACGACGTGGTCAGAAGGCAGAACACACTGTATTAAGCTCTTCTAACGGAAGTCAATCAATCAATCAATATCTGTATCGCCGGATTATCGTTGCTTTAACATGACATGTCCGGATAGTAGTGTGAAACGGACAGTTCAGGGCCAGGAGGCGGATTGCGGATGAGCCCGGAAGCAGGTGAGGCGGTGCAAGGCCAGAGGCGGATTGTGGATGAGTAAACTAATTGATAAGGAGGCGGATTGCGGATGAGCAAACTAACTGATAAGGAGGAGGGTTGTAGGAGTCTGAATTTAGCTGATAAGGTGTCGTTGCACTTTGATAAGAGATTATCTTTTGTTGATTTTCCAGCGGTAATTTCTAATTTTAGGATTTTTTTTCCTTTGTATTTTTCTTCGTCTTTACTAGGCATATAATGGTTATTTCCTATGTTCTCTAAACGCCTGGAATTTATTGACTGACAGATAGATGTAAATTTTTAATTTTTGCGTTATATTTCAAGAATTATAATGTCCTATGCACTCTTAGTTTTAACGTATGCCTTACAATTTTTTATTTCATCAGAGCATATTCATTTTCCTTTATCCTAATTACATTACTCATTTTACACAGGACGTTCTTCATATCTTTTAACCATAAACTTGTAATTTTATTTCACTTATTAAATTTTAGGCGTGTAATTATTCAGATATACATTTTAATTTATCATATGATTTTAATTTTAGATCCAATTTTAACTTTTTCCCTTCTTTCT
>KK112988.1:1351945-1367383 GCA_000611955.2 Stegodyphus mimosarum | reverse complement strand
AGAAAGAAGGGAAAAAGTTAAAATTGGATCTAAAATTAAAATCATATGATAAATTAAAATGTATATCTGAATAATTACACGCCTAAAATTTAATAAGTGAAATAAAATTACAAGTTTATGGTTAAAAGATATGAAGAACGTCCTGTGTAAAATGAGTAATGTAATTAGGATAAAGGAAAATGAATATGCTCTGATGAAATAAAAAATTGTAAGGCATACGTTAAAACTAAGAGTGCATAGGACATTATAATTCTTGAAATATAACGCAAAAATTAAAAATTTACATCTATCTGTCAGTCAATAAATTCCAGGCGTTTAGAGAACATAGGAAATAACCATTATATGCCTAGTAAAGACGAAGAAAAATACAAAGGAAAAAAAATCCTAAAATTAGAAATTACCGCTGGAAAATCAACAAAAGATAATCTCTTATCAAAGTGCAACGACACCTTATCAGCTAAATTCAGACTCCTACAACCCTCCTCCTTATCAGTTAGTTTGCTCATCCGCAATCCGCCTCCTTATCAATTAGTTTACTCATCCACAATCCGCCTCTGGCCTTGCACCGCCTCACCTGCTTCCGGGCTCATCCGCAATCCGCCTCCTGGCCCTGAACTGTCCGTTTCACACTACTCCGGATCGATGATAAGTATGCCGCAAGGGCGCATAACATACGAACGTCAAGGCTGGGTAACAGGAGGTCGGAGTTGTAATTTTTTTGATGGGCGATTACGTGAAAAATGAGCAATGCCCATGTCGGGATTCGAACCTGGATCTTTCGAATACGCTCTGAATGTGCTAATCATTACACCACGAAGGCCAAACGGAAATGACAGAGACTTTCCCTTAAGTATCGGTTCTACCTCATTTATATAAAACGCGATCCTGAAAACTCATTCTGGTTGTGAATTGTAGGTGGGAAACAAGAAAATACGGGAAAGCTGTTTAAAATTAAAAATAACTGTTAGGAAATTATAATAAACCTCTGCGATGAATAAAATACTAAATTGGGAGTAAAATATAAATAGACAAGTTTTGCAAGTTTTGCAGTTACAGCTAAAACTCTGCTAATCTAGCAGTATAAAACTCCACAGTAAACTGCAAAACTTGCAGCAAAGAAGCTGCAGCTCACAGGGCCACTTACTGAGACACGAAAAGTGAAAACTGATTCCCGATTTCTTAGACATCAATATCTCGGTACCAGAAACTCGATTGTATAAACCAACCTATATTTCTTAACTGATTTGCTTCACCTTTTCACAGTACAACAATGCATAAATGCAAGGTCTGTCTTCTTACATTCATAGAATCGGCATAGGATAGGATCAGTATTGCGTAGGATCGGCAACTGATACCGGCACAGGATCGACGCCATGAAAAAAGAAATCACCATAATGATTTACTAATGAGTAAACAGATTAACGCGTAATTGTCACTTGCACAGTCGTCAATGGCATACGATCGACACTGTGTAGGGCCGACAGCGGCACAGGGACGACACAGATTGTGACTTTCGTAAAGAGACGAACCAAGGTCACGTACAGACAAAGGACGGACATTTCGCAGAACGTACCACATTTCGCATACAGTTCGGTATTGGGTAATTAGCTGAAACGTATAATCAAGAAGCTAAGAATTTAATCAAATTATTATTTCTTAGGGTACTTGCGAAGGTTCAAAACGGGTTTTTGAACTACTATGTTGATCCTATGGCAACAGAGAAGCTGTCGATCCTACGCATTATCTGTAGTTGCCTTATACCCTTATTTATTACTTCAAGATATTTTATTGCAAAGAGATCACAGAATAAGCTACAAACTACGACACAGCTAACAAACAAATACCCAAACCCTCTTAGCTTTAGCGAGAAACACTCCAGGGCCGGCCTAACAATCTGAAAAGGCATAATTTATAGCTTCATCCATGGAATAGCAATCGAATTAAATAATCATAAACAACGCGAATGCGGAGGCAGGCAAGCTGAAGCGCACCATAAAACGCTCAGCTGAAACAAAAGCCAAACCGGGCACACTTTTTCGTGCCGCTGAAGCACGACCATATCATCAGTTATTTCCAGTTATCGGAAACCCATATTTTACAATCATGCTGCTGGCTTTGAAAAAGAAAGGGTTAGAATAATTTAGCCGGGAGTCGTATTCCAGAACAATGTGCCATTAATTCAGTCACCGCCAGAGGGCGCTTCCAAGCGCGGAGACATTTCATACGGAGTGGGTACAGAATTGTGATTCATGGAGCCGTAGTCAATTTTTCGACGAATTTATTACGGGGGTAAGTAGTCGAATGTTCGAAAAAAGCAAATAATGCTGATGAATGGTGTACGTCAAGATCTGGATTTATCATTTGATTCTGATCGATCAATCAGCCCACAGCTAAATCTTGACATTCGTTAAAATGCAGGAATTCATTTTTATCAAAAGAACTTGGCGAAGAATTGTATTATTTACAATAACTAAAAGGTTTTTCTTCATTAATATTATCATTGTCATTGTTATTTTTATTTAAAGAGAAATCGGCAATTTTCACTCTGTGCTTTTAAAATGAAATTTCCTGGAAGCTTTATATTTCATGTTACAATGTATTTCAAGTAACGTAAGCGGAAAGTATTCTAGAAAATGTACAGCAGACTATAGCAAAAAAATTGTAATTCTTTTTATATTTTTCCTTTGTAAAATAATTTGAAATAATAATTTTATGAAGGATACATTTTAAAAAAAGCGTTTTTGCTAATACGGTTTGCTAATACCAATACAATGCATTTTTCCATATTTATGAAAAAGAAGCAGGTACTTTTCTTATATAAGATGCTTATGAGAATATTAAGGTAAAAGGATTCTCTACTAAGACAAATCAAATAAAAATTAATAAAAACGAATTTAAAAATTGAGAGTCGGGTACCCCTGTTTTTGGCGATTATTTTTTTTTTCTTGATGCCAGAAATAGCACCAAGAAGCCATGTTTCCAAGACGGATGGCACCAAAAACAAAGCCTTTTAGCAAAGTTTTCCGCCATTTTGAATCGCATGTGCAATACAGTAAATTATACACCAAAACAGGAATTATGAAATTAAAATTTGAATTATAAATGCTAAATTTGATTTATACAAGCTAGAACATATATACACTCAAATTTGAAATACATAAGCATTTTATGTTTTTAAAAATTATTCTGTATCACCTAAGAACACATTTAAAACATACGAAAAACTCCAGTTTCGAAATTTTAAATGAAGAAATATCGCATGAAATTTTTTCCAAAAAATTATCATGAAAAAATACTAAATATATGAAACAATTACAAGAGAAACAACGGAGAAATAGTTACGTCAGCGTTACCAGAAAACCGGAGTTATTGCCAGAATTTGGCAACAGATCAAGGAGTACCCGATGTTTAGCTTGACCCAGAAATTATCAACAGCTTCGATGTTTCATTATTTATAGTACTTGGCTGCAGATTCGGTGGCTATGAAATCCAGTACAACCCAAATCTTAACAATGTCTTAAAATTAAGCAGAACCTTTGGAGAAATATATTCTTGCGAAAAATTCGGCGGTTGCGCCTGTATGTAAGTTTTTCGGCATAGCACTAGGGTTGACATAAAATAGAGTATGGTAGGGTTGCCAGATTGGCGACTTTATCGCCCATTTGGCGACCAAATTGGCGATATCCCATGGTCCAATCGGGAAGCTTCTAGAATAACTTCCTGTCGAGATATTTCTCGAAACCTGTGGAACTTAAGGAAAAGCTATATAAACCCTTGCGTTTCTGAGAGCCGGCAGATTGCGAGTGTGTGATTAGTTGTGAGGATTGCGAGAATAGCTGCTTACTGTGAGTGCTAAGCAACGCGAGAGTTTTGTGAACGGAAAGCGATCGAAATAGTGCTTTGCCGTGAAGCTACTTTTACAGTACAGCTTGACAGTGTATTGGTGATTGTTCCACGGTGTTTATTATAAGTTTAGTGTTGCCGTGAAGCTACCTTTACAGTTACAGCCTGAAGCTGTGTTGCTGTTTGTTTCAGCGTATTTATTGTAGATTTTCGAGGCTTGTAAAGGTAATTTTGGAACTGTGCTGTAAATAGTGATTCTTGTAAATAAATTGTGCTTTTTATTGTTCTGCATCGTGTTTTCATCGGATACTCTCAAATCCACGAACCCGTATAACGCAACAATATTATTTCTTTGACAATGTACAAGAGAGGGAATATGTCGAACCTTAACTTAAAGGCGAACAATAACAGCAAACGCTATTACAGCCTTTAAATCTTTCCAACCGTGTCTCTAATATTTTTAAAAAATTTAGAAAAGCACGATTGCTTAGATCATAATCTTTTTGAAATCGTTTCTTCTTTGCAATACCAATCTTTTTCGAAATATTTTTTGGATTCATTTCGAAAGAGATGTATTTATCAAATAATAAAAATGTGAAGAAGATACTAACGAAAATCAGTATTTCAGGCAAAGCTGTTTAACGAATATACGAGATTTTATCTCCAGGGATATCAGGATTTAAAGATCAAACTGTCTTCTGAGTTATAATAAAGAAGAAATAGACATAGTCGATATATTGACCACAGCCCTTTTGTTTTTAAGTTCGTATCACCGCAGTCTAATATTTTACTTATTATATATTTAATTCCAAAAAGTTACCTAAAAATTCGAGAGGAACAGACCAATAGCTTTGCTAGTCTATTCTTTATTCACATTAATGTTATACTACATAATTATTCTTGAGTAAGCAGTGATACGACTCTCTTTCTTCTCTGTTACTCTTTCCACTTGCATGATACTAATGATTTGCTTTTTAAACTCGTTGTGAAATATTTCTGTTGAAGCTTAATCTTGTAAGCGAAATTTGCCTTAATTAGAAAAGAATAGTTTACGCTAGAGTAGATAGAAAGTGTCTCAAGCATCTAGCATTAGACGAAATTTTACAGAAGTTGATTGGAAATGAAATGCCTTATTTTCAGTGCAAAATTTCTCTTGATGTTACCTCCCCAAAATAGAAATTTTGTGACTGCAAAATTAATCTAATAACAAGCGGAAATACTTATCCTCTCCCAAAAATTTCCGAAGACTAGAAATATTTTTAGCCTAATCAAGAATTTTAAGTAACCCACATGTAATTAATACGTTTGTCAAGAGGCGCCAAATGTAATAATCACTAACATTTCTCTGTAATTTTTATGGTAATGGACGCTTCTGTGGTTAACCTACTCAGAACTTCAAGAACAGATAACGTTACGAATTTTATACACATGTAAATAATTTTAGTGAAATTATATCGAAATTGTAATATTTTTTGTATAATGTAACATGAAATGCTTGAAAGAGACAATGCTCTGCCGGAAAAGTAAAATCACAGGGTCAAGTCTTAACATTGAGGTAAATGACTATCTCGCTAAATTGGCGAGATTTCGCCTAGCTGGCAATGGTTTGGAGTTTTTGTTGCCGCCAACTTTGGTGAGAAATCCCCAAAAGTCGCCATGCTCGGTGTTCATTTGGCGCCATTTTGATCCCTGTATGCAACTGTAACTATATCCGGCCCTTAGATGCAATTTTAACCGTATTTGCCTTCTAGTAATTTCGAGAAGCGCAAGGTACCAGAGATTTCTCGGCAGCCAAGTGAAAACTGCATAAAACCGAAGAGAGCATCTGCTCTCAGTTTTTCATTTCAGACTTGATTAAGGACTATTGAGATATCTCCTCATGAGCTTTGCATTGCATTATGCTTAACATTCTTAGTAGTTTGAAGTTTATCTACCGATTGTGTTCTGTGATACTGAGCAGAGCTGTAGGGTATTTTTTTTTCCCGTCAAGAACTATAATGTTCCTTTTGGTAAGTAAATTTTATCAAGCTAGCATCGGTTTTGCGTGGAGTCAGTCTATTACGAATCCATACGCACGCAGAAACAATAAAAAAGCTTTAATTCTGGACTAAAATCATAAAGCATTATACTCCATAGAAGCTTCAGACGCGGTGCAAGAAACTGAGAGCATTTTAAATGAGTTTACCTTATTTAAGAAAACTATGCATTTCGACGACCGGTAGGTAAACATTATATGGGGTCCATTCATTTGCATTAGAAAGTCTAGATAAGATTTCTCCTTATTGAGAGATGTAAACTGAGAGATGTTAGAAGTACTCTTTCAGTGCTTGAGTAAGATTTTGGTTTGAAACAGAAAATTATGTTTTATTTAATTCAAATTTTCTGTGAAATTACATTGTTAATTTCATTCTGATTTTGAACAACTCGCTAACAATTCTTCTAAACTAAAACCCTTATTACACAATTTAAAATTAACCTTAGTTATATGAAGTTGGTTTAAAGGTAAACCTACATATCCAAAAATTGAAAAATCACTACCCTTTATCTGGATATCCACATCTGGATAAAAACCTGTCACTGTACAAAAATAAAATTCCTTTCCATTTGATCTATCCTCAGCCGTCTGAAGATTCCATCGATTTCTTCGTTTGTCTGTCTTTTCTGTTTCCGGTAACTGTCACTTCAAATTACTCATGATCATATCGTAAATTTTCACCTTTTTTTTCTCCTCTTGACTGCAATCATTATGATACCACGCCTTATCACATTGTTATATTGAGCTGTCTATCATTCTTGGCACTTTTTTAATCCCTAATTATTAGCTGTTAGATTTCATGTTTTATCAGTGTTGCAGATCAACACAATTTCGCGCATCTGTGACACATCGCTTACCTCAAACATTCTCTTTCTGAAGAATACTATGCTTGGTAAGACATATGAAGAGTAGTTATAATGCTACAAAGGCAGATATAAAAACGGGAAAGACGCTTGCGCCATACCAAAGCTGAGTGCAAGGACTTTTGAAGTAGGTAAAAGACGAAATAAAGTGAGAAAAGACACCTGGCACCAAAGATAAAGCTAGTATTAAGTGAAATGCATGGTGAAATCAAGTAAGCATAGTAAGCACTCAAACTGCATGATAAAGCAGCGCAAAAACACACGCTACTGAAAGTTATATGAAACTGAATGATAAAATGCAAAAAAATTAGGAAGCGGCCAGTTATCATTCACATGATGGATAAAATATGGAATCTGTAGAGGACTCTACATTTCTCCCTTCATTTGAATAGTTGAAAATTCATTTCAGGCACTGTGACAGGGGTGGGTGCGGCTTTGTGACCGGAGCGATCAAATAGCAAAAAAATGCCGGCATCTTTTTTGCAAGTTACTCATAGTTCGCTAAGACATAAGGTGCCCTAACGGCCCCCTTTTAAGTTCAGCTGATAGCATGAAGAATGCAACTTTTGTCAAGATATGGGACCCCCCAGGGTCTTATCTTAGCAAATTGTCACTGACTTGTATAAAAGTACTGGCATCTTTATGGCAGGGCATTGTTATGAAATCGTTGAAGTGTTAGGACATGAAAATTTCCTGCTTTTATGCCATGGAATAAGTTACAATGAACAGTTCCAGTTACAATGCGAGTTTCAATGAACTCGCATTGCAACATTGAATGTTCAAACAGTTACAATGAACGAACGACAACATGGTTAAAATGTTTATCGTTAGCTTACTTCTTTTTAAGTACTATAGTTATGATTATGTTTCGATAGCGCCATCCGCCCTCGCTGGTGATACGAAATTTGAAACAACAAGGTTCACTACAAAACGAGAAAAAATCAATTGTTAGTTATCGGTTCTTGCGAATTCAGATTTTGCACATCTAGAAACAGTGTAAGATGAAACACCCAACAATTTTTTTTCATTCGCGACTATTTATAAAATTTATTTTATCTTTAATTAGACAAATGATTAATATAGATTTGAAAATATTCTTTTAAAGAAATTACTTCTGTCCATCGACTGATTCAGATCAAAAGCATACGATATAAATAACTGGTAAATTACGATTTTTCTTCTGGTACTAATTGTAAACTAAAAGAAGCTGGATAGTTTTCACGACATAACGATCTGAGCTTTCCTTAATCAGCTGCAGATTCAGAACGATTCATTGCCTACGCCCTTTTTTTAATTGTTTTTACTGCATGAGTCTGTAGAAAATATTCAGTACTTGGAAAAAAAAAATGAGATTCTGCTTTTTATAGTTTCTCAACAAATGCAGTTCTGTGTTCCTAAAGATACAACAATGTAGTCGAGACCGGACTTTTTTAACGTGTCCTGCTATGTACAAGGTGTTTTTTCGCCAAGCTTCTAATATCTATAATAACATTTCAATAATTCGCACATTATTTTCAAACGCAAATCTCATTGAAGCGGAATAACATTGCGTGCTGTAAAAATTGAAACTCGCATGTCACGCCTTGTCTCGTGTACATAACATATTAATTTTTCCATGCATGCAACAGCTTTTAACGTTTTTCACCTCTGTAGAGGTACGTTGCTTTTGTACTTCTGTTTGTCTCACTTCAAGTGCAACAATTCTCACGCCCTTAAAACTGGAAAGCTATGATTTTCGGAAAGTGATAGCTAATAGAAAGGTTAAACGCAGGAAAATAATCCACAAGGGGAAGTGCAATAAACTTTTAAACTTAGAGCTGGAACGTGGTAGGAAATGCAGTGAATTAAAAATTTAATGGCACTAGTGATGTAAGATATGTGGAAATTTCTTTTTTACATGCCCTTTCTTTCTCTATGTGGAGTTGTACGTACGGAGAATCACTCCTTTCTGCTTTTCTGTTATTTATTGTTGTTACTTATGCTTACTTGTCTGATAGTAACATCAGCCCAAGCCCACGAAATTCCTCGTGGCAAGGAGCGCAAGATACGCCTGTCGTTGGCAACAGCCCTGAGCATCTTACAAGTGACAGGGCGATTTAGCTAAGTTCCGTCCCCAGTTTTGATGGAGAACACCGCGGGAGGACGGGTCAGAGGGTTTTCCACCCCTCTCCCCTTCCACCAAACCACACGAGAGGACTTTCGGAATTTTGAATCATTCTGTGTACTGTTAACTAGCGGCAATATGCAGAAAGTTTAAATTTTCTCACGTTTCTTACAAGTGACATTATTGAAACTTTTAACAATATTACAATTCTTGTTTTCGAAAGTGTTCTTTTGATAAGTGAAAAGATTGGAAGTAAACTATAGTGCTGCAGGAAGTCGAGTCGGGGTTCAAATAAGACACTCTGGAGCCCTAAGCACAACTGCCCTTCAAAGACCTTCCTGCTGTCAAACTTTCGATGTTTTTAACGAAAGAGAATCAGAGTTTATAAGAACCTGTAGGATAATTTCTGACCCCTTTTAAATCTCGGGCCTTAATTCTGACCTCGTGAACTTAGGTGTAAGCAAGCCTTAAGTCCGAGTTTAAAGCATAAATAGACTTCGTAGAGAAAATCCTCTGTAAGGAACATTAGGAAGCATGCGCAAGCAAGCAGTGGGGCTGCTTTAGATCTGCAGTGTTTCTTACACGCTAATCCATCGTATCAGTTTGTGCCATGACTTTTCAAACGAATATAAAAATTATGATTAAGGATAATTTTGCCTAGAGATATTGTCTACATACAACTTAAATATATCCGTCAATTCAAAATGGAATATTACATAACTTCAAAATGATTAAGCATAAGCAAACTAAAAAATAGACTGTTTTGCTGCCCTGTTGCGATTTCTACGAAAAATACAGTTTTACGAAAAATACAGTTAATACAATATAATAAGCAAATAAATTGTTAATGAGATTACAGCATCCCAGATTTGTTTGTGCAATAATATACTCTGAAGCAATAAGTAAACAATACTATGGTAAAATCGCCAAATATATGTAGCTACCAATCTCTGCTAAGGCCGCAGATTTACAAATGGTTTATTTTAACAAAAGAGACGGAGTATAAGTATTTATTTTGTCTCTTCTCTCTAAAATTCATCTTTATGACGAACAGCTGGAAAAAGTGAGTATTTGCATTAAAAGTTTGTGTACTAATATACATTTAAATAAACTTGGAATGTAGAATAGATCATTTACTATCCAAGACCAATATTTAAATGCAACATATTTGTTTTCATAATTGATAAAAGTCTTGATGTGAATCCGATGGAATTAACTGCACAAAAGTCACACCGAGTTTGTGATACAAGCGGACTAAATATAAAGTAGTAACAAATTATTGAATACATTGCAGTAACGAATAGTAAGTGAACTAAAGAATATATTTATTTGTATTATGTATATCAAATTATGTTGCAGTTTTGGAAATATTGCTAAATTTTAAAAATTTTGCTAAGCGTGCTGCGTGTATGTTGTTCCAATCTCTTTACATTTAATTCGATTAATATTAATTATTACAGTCGAAAAAATTTCTCTTCATTACACATATCCATCTTCTAAACGTTAGTTTTATTTATGCTAGGTAATAAATTCTAGATCTAATATAGATGATGAATATGTGCGGTAAAAAAGAATTGCTTGTATAAGCGAATCAAACATTTCAGATCAAATTGATAATGTCTGTAGATAATTTACGGAACGAATTTAAAGTGATTCACAACAATTCACATAAATTAAATCTTAAAACCCTCATGCATTTAAACTAAATCATAGTAACAAATTATTAAGGTTTAATAATTCTGTAGAATTAATATCAGCAAATAATAGGTCTACTGATTCCTGCCGATCGGCGGTATGTATAACTAGATTGATCAATGATTCGTCCCTCTGGATTAGTGAGAAATAGTTATTATAATTTCGAATAAATATGATTCTAAATTCGAATTCGGCAGCATTCAAGTCAAAAGCGAATCGAATAATCTCGATTGTGATGCAGCGACAAACCTCCCTTTATGCAGCAGCTACTCTAAAAATCCATCTCAGCAGCATTTCGTAATCTGTTTTCACTCGTTTAAAAAACCAAAAGACCCCTCGACCTTCAGGTATTATGATGATGTGATTTTATTACAACGTAGCATGTGTTATCGTAAGCCTCTGCGCATTGCGTCGCTAAAGTAGTACTTTGTAAATGCGTGATATTTCCTTTACTGTGCAATTTCCTGTCAAACTGTCTCGTAGCGAAAAATGCGCAATGTCAAAAACGATAGCAGAAATTACGGAACGGGAACGGAGTTGAATTACGGGATAGTGATATAACAATATCCTGTGTGAAAGGTGCCAACACCTTTACGTATATCGAACAGTGTGCACCAAAGCAAAAATCATCACAGTGATGTCTAAAGCATGCTGTGATGCGGCACGACCACGCAAACAGTAAATTCTTTTTGCTTTGTTAACCAGAATTATAACTAAATTTCAATTTGCATAAAAGTCACTCAGTAAAATGATGCCGGCACCTTTGTGAGGGCACCTTTTTAGAAGTTAAAAATTAATCATCGTTAAGATACAACACCTTCATGCCGAGGAAACGCTGTAAAGGTGCTTTGGAGAATATTAGTAAACCTACACAAAGGTGCTCGCATGGAATGCATTATTATAAAGCTATCCAAAATTATGTACATTAGATATTCTTTTTTTCTAAAGAAGTATGATATTTAGGTATAATATTTAATCCTGTTACCTGAAATAAGCAATTTACTACAGATTACCATTTCGTACACTTCTGCAATTTTAATTTTATTGTGAAAAAAAATTGTTTGGGAAAATGTTCCTCCTTAGCCGATTTCGATGGTCTTACTATATGCCAAACAACTGCTGTAACAATAATGATAATTTAAAAGTCCATTCGAAATCGAATATGACCTACATTACATATCTTCCATTGAATTCCAGGAAATGATGTCAGTGTACCGTTACCATCTTACGAAAAACTATACAAGAACTCAAACAAAAGTTTCCGAAAATGCTGATGCCCATTCCGTACAAATCCACAATTTCAGTCGTTCGTTGAAATCTCGAAACTCAGAAATCTCATAAGCACTTTTCTTTCGGTGTTCAGGAAAGAACGAATGAGGAAGAAGGGAAGAATAAGAAAAGAAGAAAGAGAGAGGGAAAAAAATTGAATCTTGACTCAATCTCACCCCTCCTGGAGAATTTTTCAACAAACTCCGAGGGGTGGGTCTCGGGGCAGACTAAGAATTGATTTAATGGAGTTTTTCTTTGGGGGTCAGAATAGGTCTGTCGGAATGATAAATTGGAGCCACCAGGTGGGACACGGATAAGTAACAGGAGGGGCTTTTGGGGGTGGGCAGTCTTTGAAGACCAGAAGCAGCTAGCTCCCCGACCCATCTGGATCACCTATAGCAGCACCACTGATTGACGCTCAGGAGGGGTGAAATGATAAAGGGGAGGAACAAGAATCTTCCCTTCATCACTGCCTGTTGCCGAATCCGAGGAATTGGAGTAAACATCTTGTTGTTTCTGTGCCTATTAATCAAATGTATTTTTAAAGCAACAACAAGTAATTTGACTTCATATGTTTAGAATTTTTCCGTAATCAACACCATGTTTATGATGTAGGAAAAAAAAATAACTAAATACAGCAGCGTCTCCCACCTTCTTAAATAACAGATGTAACAGTAATTTTCTCAAATATTTTTTTAAGATATTTTTCAGGTCACTGGAAAACAGGCATAAAAATTTTATACCAATAAATAAGACCGAGATCACATAATAGCATAAATAAGCTTTTTCCATCGGGTGTGTCTTGATGACCCAGGAGGTTAGTAATGAAATTTTCGAATTTAAAAATAAAAAGTCTCATTTTTTTTCCAACATCACGCTAATGTGAATTGGTATACAACGATATTAATGAAATCTCCTCGAAGAAAAGAGACTGGAACTTCGTTAAGACGTTCTTTCTGCGTGTTCGTTTGTCATCTCAGGTACCATATCTTAACAAACTTTCTAAACACTTCAGACAGACCTCAAATTAAATGAAAAGTGTAATAATAGTTATTGAAATTCCAGATCACCATCTCTTAAGGTAACGAGATCTCATTTAAGTAGTTACAATGTGTAAAAGTTGTGGTCTATGGGCTTATCATTATCATTATAGTAAAACATCTTAAGCATCATAGTAGCAGCCTTCAACCTGGCAAAAGTTCGGACGATTACGCACAAGCCACAATCATCACAGAAGGATGATCTTAGAGAACTTGTGATCTAATCAGAATGTGTGATCATTACAGATTTAATCTAGTAGTGGGGTAACATAATTTGCTGTCATTAGCCGATTTCAAGTCAAGCTACTCTAGTTCTTGACATAACGAGCATAAAGTTGAAAACTATATCCTTGTGCTATTAAAGTCTTATTATGCCTCGGTTTGTGTTATACGCAAATCTGAATCACCAGTGAAAGGATCTTTAAGGTAGTTTAGATTCAGAATCTAAAATTAAATACAAAATTCCAAAAAACCTTGTTAAAATCATTTTAACTGTTAATCTAAATAAAATTAAGTTTAATAATTTACAAGTATTTTGTTTTCTAGTTTGTCACAGAAGAAATATATAATTATTACAAGAGAACAAGAATTCTATAGAGTTGCTTAATGGCGCTCTCCTACTTAGGAACATTTTACATCAGCTAACGCAGAGCCTTTTACTAATGAATTTATTTAGAGTTGCACACTCATAAATTACATCTCTGCAATGTTCTTGCTGAATAATTTTATTTTGAATTCATTTGCAGTTATCTTTCCAGTGATTTTCATATCAACAAAAACATATGTATACCTTAACATTTAAAAATAAGATAGTTATTTTATTTTATTTATTTATTTATTTATTTTTTGCTTCCTTATATGAAGTAAAGGACGTAATGTAATCGCGAAAAATTTTGGGTATCCTATTTCAACAAAAATATCCATTTTGACATCGAATCTATTTCAATGATGCTTTTGCGTGACATCTGTACCTGAGGACAGAATAAAGGACTCTTTTTCTCAAATAATTGTAAAATGGATTCAGAAGAGAATTTTTTTGTGACATCTCTACATACGTTCGTATGCATGTATCTCACATAGCTCAAAAAGTGTAATTTCAGGACGTTGAAATTTTGTATATGAGACTGCTACATCTCCCCTTTTCGTTGCAATCAGCCGCATCAAAATTATATAAATATATACATATATTCCCACTCTGTTGCCCAATTCGGTGAGCTCAGCTTTTTCATTTTATATGTTGGAAATTGTGCATTTTTTATTTTAGAAGTGATTGAATTATGTTGTTCTTATGTTCCGGTTAACGGTTTTATGCCTTTATTTAATTTGCATGCAATAATTGCAGAATTATCAACAATTTAAAAGATGTTTAAATGAGACTAAGCCTAACGGAACCGCCATTTGTTTATGTTTGAAACTCTTAATAGTGAGTTAAGTTAGTTTGTGTACCAACTGCAGTGTCTTTTTGCCTAGTGGAACAAAAAGAGGGATTTTTAGAGAGTCCCCATTCTCAAGTTTATTCCTATTAATTTTCAAGAGCTTTAATTTGGGTTTACAAGTAAAAACGAAGAAGAAGAAAAAATGCAAAAGAGATAGCGCAAAGTTTCATCGACTTTACAAAGTTTTACAAAATGTTAAAAAGTTTATCTGTGTATACCGAAAAGTCATATTCTCAGTTAACCCTTAGAAAACCAAAGCTGTACGCTTAAAATGCCGAAACGTCCGTCTCCGTCCATTTCTCGTCCCGTCCGTTTCCTCCCCTACCCGTTCATTAGCGCAAAAAGAGGTGTGAAGATTTCAAATGACATCCTTTCCGCTTCCTAACATAGAAGCTTCCATTAACCTTTTAAGACATGCTGTCTGCAATAAACTGATATAATGTATTTCGGAAACTATGCCTACTACTCCATACCTTAGGGCGAGAGAAGAAAACAACATCGCAATCTCGGCCGTTTCGGGCGACTGTGGTTGTTAGAATGAAAGCCTGTATCGGGCGTTTTGATCTTCAAAGGGCTAAAGCAAAGTACAGCCAGGTGGCAAAACATAACTTGCAACATTTTTATGAGTAATTTTTTTTAATTTAGTGCATTCATGTTGAAAGTAATATAAGCCATTTATTTACAGTATGTTACTAATTTATAATACGTAATAGGCTTCAAATTTAATCTTTCTTTTTTTTTCATCCGTTGAAAACAGACAGACTGAAGTTTCAGTGTAGATATAAATGTTTCTAATTGGGGACATTAGTACTGAAAGAATTTTTTCGTGGTTATATTTATTTTGTTTAGCACATTAGCTTATGCTTTTAAAATGTTTTCTCGTTTTTACAAAGAATCGTATTATCGCTCAGTGGTTCTAGTTAAATGAGTCTTTTGGCAACGCCTTGAGCACCTTATAGGCGACAAAGTGACTTAGCTCAGTTTCGCCTACAATTTTGATGCAGAACACCCCGGGGGGCAGACGGGTCCAAGGGAGTCTCACCCCTCTTCCCCTACCACCAAATTCTCGCGAGGGCTTTCAGCTCGTCGCATATTTAGAGTGTTTTCATGCCGCACGGATACACTACATTTACAAACATCAATGCCTTCCCCG
>KK112988.1:1326276-1347358 GCA_000611955.2 Stegodyphus mimosarum | reverse complement strand
GGAAAAAAAAAAAAAAAAAAAAAAAAGCTGGTGAAATACCCCCATAAATCCAACACGGCATTAAGTATATACATATAATTATACATATATTATTTTTAAGTACATAAATAATTTTAATTCTTCACTTTAGTATCCTATGACGTCTGTGCATACATTTTTTTTTAAAAAAACTATATTGTTAATGCGCAAATTATTTTTAGATATCATTTTTACTTGATCTTATGTGATAATCCAATTACATTTTCATTTGAACTCGGAATTCGTAAGCGCTGCAAATCTAATTCACGGTAGCTGGGAATTCTATGGAGTGTTCTTCTTTAGAATCCTAGATCTTCCCTCCTTTTGATGTTTCTCTTTCATCTGAAAATAGTTACTTCCGATACTGCAATCGTCCCCATTGTCTTTCATCGCACTACATCTTCTCTGAAATTCCCTGGATGTCAGAACAAAATGTTGGCGAACTCTGAGATAAAAGCCATGCCATACTTAACAGAAAGGTTTCGTTTCTAACTTTTTCTACCTGCGGGAAAGCTTTGACAATTAAAGCTTTTCTTGAGTCACGAGAAAGAAAGAAGGTACATAGTGACGAATGCAAACATTCTTAATGCTCCGAAGGAATTGAGAAGTATGATGTTTGTGTGTGACACACATTTAACGGAAGGAATTAGGTGGACATCTATGAAAGAACAGGTAAAAGAAAATATCTGGACAGAAATAAATGTTAAATAATACCAGTTTCTAAGGTGTACCAGTACAACATTAGTACTATGATGTTCTCACCAACGGTACGCAAATGAAGAGAATCAGAATTTTTCGAGTTGTTATTTTCTAACCTATAAAATTACGGCTCTGTTCCTCTGAAGAATTTATTCCTCAATCATATTTTTTTAAAACTAATATTACAAATTAATTAAGTATGAAACTATGATACGAGTTTAATAAAAAATTTGCAATAAGATACATTGCTATGTAAAAATCGTTTTTGATACGCATAAGTAATTTAAAATTTGCAGTTATGGTATCATATGTAAAACAGAAGAAGTAATATTATTTTCTGGGGCTTGTAGATAGATATTTGCTTTAGGGCTTAATTTCCAAACTTAGAAGTACCTGAACCCTAAGGAAGTAATAGTCAACTGAATTAATAACTAATAAAATATAAATAAATAATTAAATAAAAACAAAGAAACCAATTTGAAAGCTTTCAGATTTTATATTATGCCCAAAGGGGCGTTTTTTTAACGAATTTATTAAATATCATGTTCTTCATACTTAAACCATAAAATTCAATTCAACAGCAATATCCTAAAATAATTTTAAAAGAGCATAACTTTAGTATTTCCGATACACAGTCTTTCGAGCTAGAGATTGAAAAAACATTTATTTTTTGCGTACAGTGTTGCCATTACTAGCTTTGACATCGCTGAGTTTCTTAATCAAAAAGATGCTTTACAAAATATGAAATACATAATAAAACAAATTCCGAATTCCAGAGTTGGACTTCCAGATGCCTATTTTCGGGTGGAAATGTACGTTATTCAAATTTTGATGGCTCTAGGTACCGTTGTTTTATCACAATGCGAGAAACATACATACATTTATGCAGATTTTTCATTATTTAATTTCTTTAAATATAATACAAGGCGATAATATATGGTGGCAAAGATTTGAAAAGTGATTCAGACTTTTAAAGTTTTCGACGCAAAATGCCAAAACGAAATTAATAGCCCATCTGGGTTCACGCCCTTTGGGCTAATAAATAAAATGTAAAGAAATAAAATTATTAAAAATTAGGTTACATTAATAATAAATAGGCAAACGTTAAATTAAAATATCATAAAAATTAAATTAAATAATAAAGGAAATGAAAAGTGAATAAATTAATAATACATTTTAAAAAATGTAACTAAACTGAAACTAAATAGGAATGAAGAATAATGAAAGGTGAGTAAATTAATAGTAAAGAAATAGTACTAAGATAAAAGAAATTTAAGTATTTGGAGTTGTATTCTTCTCAGTCAGATAAAACTGCTTCGTTTTTTTGGCCGCCAGTCCATTCTTGACCTTCTTGACCACGTGGACCTTCTTGCCATGATTACATGGATAAAAAGCCCATCAGAATTCAGCGTCATCATATTTCACGAGTTTTATCATTTGTTCAAGCTATCCCAGATCTGCTCTTCTCAGGTACCCTACTTAGTATCTGGTATCACCATTATTTTTTTAACAAAATGTTGTATTATTAAAAAATGTTTACATTACTATTAGGATTCAGTTGCACAGCAAATTACTCGAGCTTATCTTATTTCGCAATGGTGTGCTTCGACTGAATTTCAGCCTAATTTTCACGGAATGTGACATCATATAGTTTTTCAATCATTCATTCACATTGTTTTCGAAAATTGCAGTTATTGTCTATAGCAGAGGCTCTCAACTGAGGGAATGCCATGGGTTCGGGGAATACTGTCAGCATCTTATTTATCTGTTCAGTATTTAGTTTTAGTTCATGAATATGAAACTACTTTTATTCAAGATTTGATATTTATCAGCATTTTATACACTTTTTATCGTTTAATTAATAAAGCACGTAAAAAACAATCTAAATCTAAATTAATGTTTATGTATTTTTCAAGTTTGGGCCAAGAAGGGGTATGAACTTCTAGCAGTGGTGAAAGGGGCGCATGAGGCAAAAAAAACTTGAGAACCCTTGGTCAGTAGTGTTTTCGACAATTTTTTTACCTATTAAAATTAACAATACCAATATGCAAAGTTTATGATAAAACATCCTGTAGATGCCGCCCAGACGGTAAAGTGGTAGGGAAGCCGACTGCAATATCAAAGGACCCGGGTTCGAATCCCGGAGAAGGCATGGTTGTAATTGTCCGTCCCTTCATAAGAGGCAAAGGTTGTCCCCTATTAGGTGCCTCCATAATAAAGTGACCACCACTTCTGGCCTTAGTACTAATCAAGCCGAAGTCGGCTGAGGGCCCGCCATTGGTGGGGGAGACATCTTGCGTATAACATTCAGTATTATCTCAGGTTTCAACTAACCGCATTAATTACTGGAATGTACGTTTCGTGAACTCGAAACTAATATTATATTACGCTCATTAATTTTTTTAATTAATATTACAATATATGAATTAATATCAAGCTTAAGGTGCCAAAGCCACATATTTCATCCTTTTAAACAATTTCTTCATAGCATCTCAGTCTTTATTTCATACAATAATTAGTGACTTGGCAAGAACAGAGTAAGGTTTGAATGTGAATTGCGCAGAATATACACATGTACCCCAGTAACGTTGTTATGGAATTCTAAAATTATTTCTCTAGAAATGTCCTTTGCGGTTTATGTTGTTACAGTATATCTGCAAAGATCTGCTATCCCAGTTCCGGTTAAATTTTCACACACGGTTCCTAATGACAGCAGAGGAAAAAACTGTTGCACACTTGTGCCGCCACTTAAGATGGGGCGATAAGACGCCAAGTACCGCAGAATTTGTCTTTTTTACGGCAACCCTATCTCGGGCTCGACAGGAAGCTCGTTCTTCCCTTTTCGGTGGACGGTCGATTTACGCTGAACGGGTGACTCCCCCTCGCAATTCTTCCCTCATGCTTTCTTAACCGACCCCCACCAACCAACCTCACCGAATTCTCATTCGTTAACGAACTCGACAGACGGGGAGGAACTGACCCAGAGCGACATTAAAAGGAAAAAATGAGGCATTTAGAGATCATGCCAACGACGTGCTTATCGTGGAATAAGATAACTTGATGCAAATAGCTTCATTATCGCTTTCAGGAAAGGGGGCGAGACAGATGTGATTCAGAAAAATGGGAAATCACATACATGCACTTGAGACGATATGTCCTATATCCCATTTTTGCCATGGACTGCAGAAATCTGTTGCATTTGTATTAATTGTTTTAATAGACAAGCTTAGCTATCAGCTAGGCCAGATTATTTATTTTCTCCCCACCCCTGCCTGCCTTTCCTTACTTTTTTGTATACGTACAGCGCTGTTATTTTTGACATCACGTTAGGGACCAAGGAAGTTACATCTGGAATAAATATTTTCTATTTAAAATCGAATATTCTGTTTAACTCTGAATAACCGGACACTACCCCCCCCCCAAAAAAAAAGAATGAAGAAGGTTTCTTTATTGTGGAGCGATGAATAAATTATTATTATAAACAGTTAGCGTAAAACAAAACTGACTACAAAGAAAGAAGAGAAAAGGAAAATGAGCGGTTAACAGCAATGATAATTGATGATGAAATAGTATTCGGCAGTTGTTTTTAACCGCAACAGCTATGTAATTTAACTGCGCATGATCCGAAGTAATAAACAAAAAGTTATATCCAATTTTTTTTTTTTTAAATTGAATTCCATAACATAATTCCAATTGTCTTGTAAATATTGTTCTTGAGTGTCGTTATTTTCATCCCCAACCTTTAAAAATAATTATTATAAAAAATGAATACATATAATGAGTTTAGTAAGTGTAATTTCACGGGTCCAGTTAGTAAATTCATAATAAAGATTAAAAAAACTGCGTTTATTGCTACGTTAATCGCGTAGTTTGTTAATCCATAACAGATAAACCTGAATTAAATTTGAAAGAAAAATTAAATACTTTAACTTAATGTCAAAATGATGCATGGAAGGTAAAGAATATTTTCATTCAGAGAGTAGCAACATAGTTCTGTTAAACCATCAAGTTTTGTATTTAAATTTGAAACATAAATATGTTATACTTAGTCGAGTAACAACACTTTCTTTTAAATCGCTGAATTTTCTGATTAAATTTGAAAAATAAATAATTTACACTTTGGGCACTTAAATAATTTAAGCTTGGGAACGGCAACACATGGCTTTTAAATCATCGAGTTTATTAATCAAAATGTCAGGAAATTCGTACAAAATATGAGATTAAAAAGAAGTTCGAAATTCAAAATTCGATTTCGAGGTGCACATGTTCGGATCGACTACTATGTGTTTTCAAAATTGGGCGGCTCTAACTGTCGCCATTTTTGCACAGACGCACGAACATACATACATAAGAATTCTTCATTATTTTCTAATAACAGAGATTTTTAATAATTCTTATTTTTTCGTTACTTATAGTGTCTTCTTTTCGTTTTAAAAACTAATTTAATGTGAAAAGGGAAATTCATTGATCCACGGTTTTGTCACATGCCTCATCAAGGCTGAAAATCAAAAGCTAGACAGTCGAGGTTTTGATGTAGCAAATGAACAACAAAATCAAAACAATATTTAACAATGTTAAAACAAAATGAAATTTTCAGTGTTTTCGTGCCCTGTACTGACAATGAAAGCAAATGAACAGTATTTAAATGCTCAGAACAACAACAAAAAAAAAAAAAAATAAAATAAGGCTTAACCTCCCGATTCCCGACCAGTGCATTCCATAGCTGGTGTAATAAAGTGATTATTTATCTTTAATATGCCAACACCAACTTTCAGCTCATAAGATGGTTAGTTATAATTCTGAAGAATTATTCAATGTCGTTTAAATTATCCTTTATTAGATCGCGTTTTCTAGTTTCAGATTTAAAACTAGGTTAAAGACTGAAAAACTCACTACAAAAAAAGCTTTAGTTTTCAACTAAATTTAAACAGGAATTTTGTTTGATATTAATCGTGATAGCGTTTGCTCGCCCGTTACGATACCTTAAAGCACGCGATGGTTATCCGCTTAATACTAGGGATTCTTTCGTGAAGGAACTGGCTTGGATTCACATTAATATGACAAAGCGAAAACAGTTATATAGTCAACCCTTTTTTTGGCATTATTCGAGTCCAACTACCCGTGTTCAATAGCCTTACCCGCATGGGCACATGTGGGAGATAGTGATATAGATTGAAGCTTCCAAGTTTTTTTTTTTTTTTTTTACAGTTTTCCTATGTATAAAATGAATACAAACCTGTTTTCTTTAAAAATTTCTCCACGAAAGCATCCCTTCTTTGAAAATATAACCTTGCACGTTTTAGTGTAATTAAAATAAACCAGCCAACTTTAGAATTTTTGATAGAACTAGGTAGTTAGCTGCCAAATTTCAAGGCAAGAGAAAGAATTAAGGAATTGAGGGTTATTCAAATATATTAACAAAATGAATACGTAATAAAAAAAATAGTTAATTTTATTTTAATTTATTACGTATTCATTTTGTTTCATTACGTATTTACTTAAATATCTCAGTCAAATGTTGAGACATTACACAAAAATTTAAGCAGATAATATTTTTTTTTCTTTTTTTTTTAAAAAAGATAGAATTTTATTTACATTACCTTTTTTAAAAAAAAAAATAAATTAACGCTAACTGATGGATACATTTTAACTTTCCTATTGTTTATCGTATTGGCTTAAAGGAACTTTGCTTAGCATTAGGCAATCACATTAAGCGAGGTTTTCTTCTAGTCAACATACATCCAGAAGCGTTCATTAGGACCTTTAACATAATGAAGACTTGTGTCACTGTATAAACAGCCCGCTATCAGTTGTTTGTACTATGACAATAAACGCGAAACTAGAAAAAAAAAGGGGATTTTCCCGTAACTGATCATATTCGATGTAAGGTCAGTGCCCAGGGAGCTTCTTCAGCTGCCGCTGCATACACACTTCGAACTCTTTATTATTTCAAAAACTCATATTCTGAACCTGCTTCGCGCTGCAGTTTTAGACATTTACGATCGGCAACTCGCCATTTTAGTACGTACATAAATCTAATGATGTATAACAATAATCATATTGTTACGAATTTTGCATTTAGTTATATATTTTTAATGGAATTATAATTAAAATTGTTTTATTTTCCAGTGCAATGCAGAGCGTGACATATTTTAAGAAAAAGCTACAACTAAAAAGTAAAAATACAAGAGCACGCGCATTTTACATTGAATAAAAGTTTATCTCGGTAATTGAAATTTAATTGGAATAAATGCAATTGACTAGTATGTTAGCCGTAACCGTAATTCTACTCTTTTTGCTTTCTAGAAATTGCTAGAACTCTCTCGCGCATCTAATTTAAAAAGCTATAAAAGCCGGAAAGAAACATCTCATCTCAGTTGCTGTTTTAGTGAGCTGTTGTTGATTGTAGCGAACTCGCAATGAGATCGGATTACCTTTCGCAGCGCTTTCTTTGGATTGCGTTCTGTTTAACGTTTTAGTAGTTCAAAATACAGTTACTGTAATGTTGTGATATTGTACGAATATTTTTGAGGAATAATCTAGCGTTTTGTTTTATTTCTTGTGAATAGAAAAAGTTTTACTAACTTTTTTATCGTACTTGTGCATTCAATCTATTACGAACCCGTACGCACGCAACATTACAACATTATGCAATTCAGCAACAATTAGTAGTGGAATGAAAATATTATTAATCTAAAAAAGAATAAATTAAGCCCATTTACTGCTGCAAATGTGCTTAATTAACACTGTAAAAAAAACTTTTACTGGGGAAGAAAACAAGAATAAAAAATTCTTAAAAATTTTAATGGGGGGGAGAGAAAAATCCGACGTGCACACCATATAGCCCATCGTATTTAACATCCTATGCCTGTTAAATTGTACACATTTTTTGTATAAGTTTAAATGATAAGCAAACTCAAGGTTGTTGTTTTACTAATTTTGTGTTTCGCTTTTACTTTACTTTATCCGGAGAAGTAAAAAATGGATTTTGAAATGTTTACGGTCAACGTCAGGTAGCATTTCCGATTGTGTTGCCAAATAAATTTTCTTTTTACTTGCCTACATGAAGTTGGGAATTTGATTCAAAACCTTATTCCGTATTAATAATTTTATTTAATAATAATATATAAAATATAATATAAAAATATTATATGTTATTTAGCCAAAGCATGCGAGGACCTTTTGTCTTTAGATGGATGGTTTCGTGGTGGATTTAAGCTAGTTTTCAATTACGCAAAGCGACTCGCGACGCTACAGGAAACTGTTTCCAAGAAATGCATTTCTTTCACCACAAGTTTAACCTAGAAGTTTATAATCAATTCAAAGCAATGAAAAGTTGATAATCAATTTTGCGCGTATGAACTCGGGATATTTTACGAAGCTGCTGTTCTGTCTGCTGCGGCTGTTTGTTTAACTACAACTCTGTCTCGCATAAGTCTTTGTAAAAGAACTATTCTTCGCTTAGGCCAACCGATCAAATCTCCTAGAAGCGAAGATGCTTAAAAATGTTTCTTTTGACGCTCAACTGGGGATAGTTAGCAGGTCTGAGAAACGGCTTTACACACGCAGAAAAAATACACCAAAAAGTACCAAAATACCGGAACAAGCAACCTGCGGTTTCACCCGTTGGTCAACTGGCTTAAACGCTTAATCGCTCTCCTGAGTGTATTATAAAGAAACAAGAAAACAGATTAATTTTTTAAAAATAAAACTGAGATTTTTACTAGTATTTAAACGAAAAAATGTGCGTTTTCCTGTCAAGGGTTTAGCTCAGCCAGAAGTCGCAGTTACAAAAGGTTCCGTTGAAACTGAGTTGACGTCAATCCATGATACATCAGTGAGAATACCAATTTAGGCATTTGTATTAGATAAACTAACTGCTGCGCTTCCAAGTCAAAAAATAAATGAGAAAGCATTTTCGCATTTGATAAATGCAAAGTTAACTGACCCACATTTTCACATTCCGGAATGTGTTCCGGTATCTTATACGGATAAGATAGATAGTATTTTAGGATCTGACTACTTTTTTCTATTTTACTTCTCGGACAAATAATTTGTTCTCAAAATGATTTAATTGCTCAAAACTCACTTTTTGGTTTCTTCATATCCGGAAAACTGCCGGAATCTCAAACGAAATCAAATTCATTTTTGAACTTGCATATTTATGAAATAAATATTGATAGCGAATTGAAACGGTTTTGGGAGTTAGAAGAAGTACCAAATTCAACTGACACGTTATTCTCTCCTGAAGAGCAATTTGTTGAAACGCATTTTGAAGAAAATTACTCAATTAATTCAGATGGTCGTTTTGCTGTAAAGTTGCCATTTTTAAGATGTAAATCTGAATTAGGTAATTCAAAACCAGCTGCACTTTCTCGATTCCATGCTATGGAGCGTAAATTTAAGGAAAACCCGGAATTTGAAAACTAATACAAACATTTTATGCACGAATATGAAAACTTAGGTCATATGGAATTAGTCACACAAAACTGTTTGAATAGATTTCCCAAAATGAACAATATTTCCTTCTCCATCATGCAATGATCAAGCCATCTAGTACAACTACCAAATTAAGAGTCGTTTTCGAGGCTTCATGTAAAACTTCCAGGGATAAATCATTGAATTCAATCTTGGGTGTTGGTCCTAAATTGCAATCAGACATTTTTGAAATTTAACTTAATTTTCGATTTCCGGAAATAGTCTTTTCAGCAGACATAGAGAAACTGTACCGTCAAGTTTTAGTATCCGATGAAGATCGGAACTACCAACAAATTCTTTGGAGATTTAATCCTAACGAAGAAGTATGCACATACAAGTTAAATATGGTTTAGCTCCAGCTTCTTTCCTATCCACTAGGTGCATTAAGCAAATTGCACTAGATTATTCACAAAATATTGCTGTTTCTCATACTTTACTACACGATGTTTACATGGGTGATTTGCCATCGGGTTCAAGTACCGATAGTGATGTAATATCACTTTGCAAGGAAATTACCAATATTTTACAAACGCACGGTTTTCACCTACGAAAGTGGAATTCTAACTCAAATGCATTTCTTACAGAATTTCAAGAACATTGTTCAACAGACGCTAATTTAGAAATAATTCTTAACGATAAGGAAAGTACGAAGGTCTTAGGATTATTTTCGAATTCCTTAACAGACACATTCATTTTCAAAACCGCACTTGCACTCACCTCACCACTGACAAAAAGACATATTTTGTCCCAATCTGCACGCATTTTCGACCCATTAGGATTAATTTCACCATGCTCTGTTGTACTGAAATTTTTTTTATCAAAAGCTCTGGCTTACAAAAGGGAAATGGGACTCTCCTATCCCACAAAGTCTTGCTGAGGATTTGTTTCAATTTCAGAAATCTTTCAATGAAGTTGAACATTTTTATTGCAATTTATTTTGCAATTGCTAAACACAAGACGAGTGAGCTCATCGTAAAAGAAAAGCATGTGACTTATTTACATGCTGGTCCTTCGTTACTGTCCCGCATTATCAAACAATCATATCGGATCATAGGTAGAAAAAAGCTGATTAATAAGTGTGTTCACAAATGCATCAAATGCTTTAAATTTAAAGCATCCACCACATCGCAGCTTATGGGTAATCTGCCTAAGCATCCAGTAACACTTGAGAGGCGTTTCTTCAACTGTGGAGTGGACTACGTCGGTCCTATTTCAATCAAATTCAATAAAGGTCGTGAAGCGAAATTAACCAAGGGTTATATTGCTCTATTTATTTGTCTTGCTACTAAGGCACTACAAATCGAGGCAGTCAGAGATTTAAGCGCTGATGCATTCTTAGATGCTTTGCGTCGCTTCAGTGCTAGACGAGGAGCTCCACGTCATATTTACAGCGACAATGTAACCAAGTTTGTTGGGGCTAATCGAAAGCTTAACGAAATACAACGATTATGGGTTTCACTTCCTAAGAACGAAGCGGTTGCTCATCATTTAACTCATTAGAATGGCACTTTATACCTCCAGCATCTCTTCATTTCGGAGGAATTTGGGAGGCCGCAATCAAATCAATCAAATATCACTGTAAAAGAGTAATCGGTGAAATTATATTTACTTTCGAAGAACTGACAACTCTATTGGCTCAGATCGAAGCTATTTTAAATTCTCGTCCTTTATGTAGTGTAAACAATACTGACATTGATTGCATTAATATTCTCACTCCTTCACACTTTCTTACAGGAGACGTGATCATATCCTCTCCTGAACAACCACAACAGTCCTGCCAACATACGGAATAGGTGCGATCTCCTTCAAAAGATGCATAAGGACTTCTGCAAGTCATGAACCAAAGCTATCTATCATCCCTGCAAACCAGAAAGAAATGGAAGGACTCTCAACCAAATATGAAAATTGGAGACATCGTCCTGCTACTAAATGACGGTCATCTTCCAGGTTCTTGGCCAATAGGACAAGTGGTTGAACTTCATCATGGTACAGACGGAATAGTTCGAGTAGCCACGATTAAAGCAAAGAATTCCCTCTTTAAGAGAAACATTCACAAATTAGCTACTTTGCCCATATATCAGGGCTAATGCTTGATAGAGTGGGAGTATGTTCCGGCGCATCCGGAACAGAACAGCTCAACATAACTCTGATTCGTCTTTTGGCGTTATTCCAAAGAACAGTTAGTCGAACATCGGACTAAAAAGAAAACGCATCCGCACGGCAGCTAGAATGCTGTCCATTTTTTCATCATATTTGTTCTATTACATCTACAAATTTTATAATATCATTACCTTGTAGGTATATATATTGTGTATAACTACGTAATAGAAGTTTTTGTGTTTAAAAAGGAGGACTTATTTCATATAATTCACATTATATTCCCAACAAGTAGTTAAAAGATATAGGATAAATATAAATGTATCATCCTAAACAGTCAAACAGAATATACAGGTTTCTTCGGCTTTTAACGTCCGCCATAAAATTACTACAGAACTGATTTTAAATGAAGTATAGAGAAAGTGGTTTAAAAAAAAATACTTCGAAAAGCGGCATAAAGTAGCTGAGGAATTACTTTCATATATCAGCTTGACTAACTTGTTAAAGAGCGAAAAGAACTTTTGAGAATCAAAGCTAAATAACTCGTCCATAAATAATTTCATTCACTTAGAGTAATATTATTAAATGTAATTAAACTAATTTCTCTGGCTCAAAATTATATTTAACTGTTTATTTGTATATTTATTTTCTACAAAATTAAATCCAGTGTCAAGGGATCCTTTAAAGGATCTTCAATCATTTACTGAAAGTAATAAAATTATATATGTATTCCGTTTTCCTTTCGTCTAGCAATTTTGCGTTCCAAATAGAATTAGGATATTTTTGAATGATCAAAATGGCAAAAATCATTATAAACTTCTAAAGAATTCTTAATACAGATTAGCATTTCCGAATCACTGGCTTCCGATGATGAAAATGATGAAAAGCGTTTAAATAATTCGAAGCCCTAATTAGTTTATTAATGTTACTGACATAATTATTTCAATTCATCTCAGACGTTAAGGATTTTGAAAAGAACTCAGTTATTTTGATTAAACTGCCAAATGATGTCCTGTGAATGTGCTTCGAACTATTTTTTTCTTCTCTTTCGAATTCTTTTAAATTAATAACTTCAAAAGTTAAATGGCTTTCAGAACGATTAACGCTTAATATGATTTAAAAACATGCTTGAAATGTGTTTCATTTCTTTTAGTTTAAATAAATTCTGATTACATATGCAATAAACTTTACGATTTCACGCCTTTTTTAACAATCTTCGTTGATTACTTTTGGCGAGAGAAGGTAGCTGACAAGCTACGGTTATGTAATTTATATTTTGATTTAATTGGCCGATTTTCAGTTATTTTTTTGGACATTAGGAAATTAAATCGATTTATGTGACCTATAACAGATATTTCGGAAATTATAATACCGTTTGTTCAGTTATTAAATAAAACTGAACTAAATAGGATTTCCTAAATACGGAACTTTATAAATTCTCAAATTTATTTCACGTTAGTAGTGGTTATTTAAATATTTGAAGAAGCAAGTGCCGTGTAATTGAAAGAAGTTCTAAAATTTATCAAGTAAACTTGTTTAATATTGTGATTAAGTTTCCATATTTTAAATAGTATATTATTTTATTTTCCACATAGTTTTGAATTGTATCTCGCAAAGTGGATGAAATTTGATAATAGTACTTAGTATACCACTTGTAACTTAAAAAGAAAGTGAGTATTATACATAATGTACATTTTGTGATGTTAACGGAAACACAAAATATAATTTCGGGTAGACAAATTAATACTAGTGAGTAGGATCATCCCAAACAAAAACACAGGCCTGACAAGAATGTTTCACGCTGTTAATAATGTTCACAACGAGCTACATGAATATCAATGACCATTTACCAAATAAAGCAATTCTAAGCACATCTAGAATTTGGAGAGTCGGTTGAAGGGCAGTAACATGCCTCCCAAGAGTGTCCCCGCATACTCAGTGGGATGTTAAATTCCATTGAGCATGTCCTGCATGACTATGTCTCCGCATGCTCAGTGGAAGTCGAAAGAACGTGTTAGCCGTTCCATTTCGACTACAGTTTCTTCTTCAAGAAACTGGTCCGTGAGACAAGGACTGTGAGCGCGGGCATTGTGTGCTTCCAAAATGAAGGTATCGCCAATTCCGGCAGCAGGGGTAGCAATGAAAGCATCGCCAATTTCGGCGACAAACGACGGATGACAGGGGCACCTAGCGTCTACCAGAGGTAAGCAGGTATGTGCGTTTTGTCCTCCACTATCCACAGTTTATTGAAGAATTTAAATAAGTTACTTCCCCATTCAAGGGCTAGGTGGCGATGCAATGGCTATCTTTTTGGAGACAGAGAACGCAAGAAACATGCTGCAATATTAGAATATAAAACAAGGAACATAAAGCATAAAACACAAATAAAAACATGAATATAATTAAATATAAATAAAATACATATAAAGCATGTATAACATAAAACATAAGCCATAAATTGGTATAAAACACTGCACATAAGATACATAAACAATACTAAACAACTGCATACGGAAGACCAAAGTTTTCTCATAGTTCAGTACAGTTTCTGCATTAAGCAGGTTACTCATAGTTCACCAGTTGTACTTGCGCTTAGTCCATTACACATATTTCGTGCAGATAGGATGATACATGCGAGGTTTGTCCAGATGCATGCCTTGCTCAGTGAACCTGACATGTCCTGTTTTAGGGCTGACACAATTTCGGTAGCATACGGACAAACAAGAGGAACCATTATGTCGTCTCGAAGCATGGTGTATTCCACGTGGCGCACATAATGGTCTGCGGCCCACCTAAACATATTCTTCGTCATACAAAACACTACCTTCTGTATAGGTACATCTTTCCTGTATGTGGTTAGACGAAAGATTTGCTGCTCTCCATGAGCTGCCTGTTAACCAAAAGGTAAAGATCGGGCGTCCCCGTCTTCCGTAAAAGCGTGCTCTCCATGAGTAAACCGTCGAGAATTCTTTTGTAAACAAAGCGAAACTCAACAGCGAACAAAACAGACCTCCATTTATTTCAGTCCCCTTTACATGACTATGTTCGCAATTCAAGCGCTCCCTCCGGTGGAGGAAGGTAAGCGGCATGCATAATACCAGTCTCCTAGCATATAGACCTTTAATGCAGCCTTCTTCGTACTGTCGTGGTTAATACTGTGCATCCTGTAGCAGAAATGAGTGCGGATGTAAGGTGAGATGAATTTGCAATCTTAGACGTGTGCTAGGTCGCAAAAATACCGGTCATCTGCAGAAGTGATAAGTCTTGGTGATAAGCTTACCTTCGGTTAAGTCTTCTAGAGGCTGAACAAGTAGTTAGAAATTGGTTTCACAACACGGAACGGTAAACATTTAGTCATCTTACAATGTCAGTTTCTTTGAGCTGCTTCCAATCAGGCCCATGGTTCTGTAGCGTAGTTCTACTGATAAATGTGTCCTCGCACTCATTTTTACACATTGGCTAACTCGAAATTGTTTAGTACAGCGGCATAAAATGAATAGTGATGCCCTCCTAAACAAGTGTTATTAAGCTGTATTGCATTTACGTAAAGCTATGGCAGCGGGATGCTTTTTCATAATGCTACTCGATGCAGCTTGCTTTTACTTGAAGTATATACCAATTTCAAGAATTTCAAACTATTTTTAGCCAATTTAACGCGAGTTTTCAAGTGTTGCTTAAGTTTTAGAAAGCAATGTAATTCAATCATGTGATATCATTTTCTTACAGCTAAAACAGAACATAGTTAGGGTTTCAGTACTCTAATACGTTTAGAGTTTCAAACCTCTGACCATATTCTGTGCTATAGTTCTAATTATATTCTGTTGTCCAAACCTCTAACATATTCTGTATTAAGGTTTCAAAACTCTACTCTCCTGTAAGTTTTACTTGCTATGTCCCACTATTACTAATTTTAGATTACTTTCGAATTAAGCTTACAGACAGACTATAATATGTACATTTAGAGCAGAACATCAGTTTTTTATTATTAAGTTTTATCCCTGATACACATGATAAACGAAGCAAAGCTAATAGTTATTAAGTTTTATCTAACTTAAGTCAAACTATCTCGCTTTCACTTGCAGAAGAATGCGTGAAAATGCTTCCAAGTTCCAAGTGTCGCTATAAGCCGCGATTATTGCGCATTTTTGCACAACATGTTCCGGCTGTCATTAATCTGGTGCCTAGAGCGATGCTTGAAGTAGAGGAATGCATGACTGTGGGTCCGGAAGACAGCTTTGAAGGTGTAGGAGGGAGTCTCAGGTGTCACGTCAGCAACTTCGAAATACGCTTTCGTTTCTTCCTTTTAAGTTTCCTTGCACTGCGCGCGCTAAAAGCCCATCCACACGAGTACGCTCGCGACGTAGTAACCGCTGTTTCTTTTCTTTTTTTTTTTTTCCCGCTGGCGTACGCAGAGGACGTAAACCTGAGTTCGCTCGTGTTCAGCTTTTTCGCCCGCGACGTGAATGAACAGCCAGTAGCTGACTGAGTTCTTATCAGGTATTATAATCGGAAAAAACTTCTTGTTTATACTTTTCAATATGGCGTCGGAACCACATAACAATGAATTCTTTTTAAAGAGATCGGAACTGTCCACAGGAATTAAATCAGCAGCATTGTTTACAGCATCCTCAGTAGTCTCAAAACATATAGATTGGTATAAATTTCAAATTCTCATTGAAGGGGAAAAAACTGCATATTTTTAAAGCAATGATCCGACTAGTATACCCATATGTTTCACCTGTGTGTAACCCTGTAAGTAATAGGAAACTAAATAAATTATAGTACTCAAATCAAATTTTCTGCCTTACAAAATTCTTCTTTATTATTACAAATGTTTGCTATTTCATGTGTAACAAGAAGCTCTGTAAGTATCTAAATATTAAATATACCAAATATTTACTTCAACAATATAACAACTTCTAAAATAAAGCAATTGACTGTGAAAGAGTATTGAATAAAATACGCTTATGAAATTTTCGAGGATGGTTACAACTTGGGTCATACGGCACTCATTTATTGAATATTAATTAAATTACCTTTGCAGTGACTTCTGCTTGTTACATTATTTTTCACAGAAACTAGTATCACAGATAGCTAAGTGGTAAGCGAGCTGGATTACATAGGGGCAGGTTGCGAGTTCGCACCTCACTCATAACCACTGTAAATCAAAACTAATTTTTCTCGTTTTGAAACATGTTTCTTACATTTAATCATCAATCATTTTATTCTTATTTTATCTATTATTATTATTACTGTTTTCATTTCTTATTTTACCTATTATTATTATTATTGTTTTCAATTTAGTTTAAAAATGTGCACTGTAAATAGAATCCATTAACCCATTATGTAATGATATATCTGCATCCCTTGTATAAATTATCTTTTTATTTTTACATCATTGCATAGTTTATTCTGTACATAATTTTACATAAACTGCCCAAAATTTAACTTTGTTCTAAGTTCAAAAACAAATAAAATTAAGAAATAATAAAAAGAAAACAAAAGAAAAAATCTGAAATCTTTCAGATTTTATAATACGCCCCAGATGAACCCTTTTTTTTTATTTACAGGCACATACACGCTTCGAAAGCCTTTGGGCTAGCGTCCCATTATGATAAAAATATTTAAAAATAGCATATCTTTAGAAATTTTATTGGATAAGCTTTTTATCCTAATTTATTTGTGTAACAATATATACAGAATAATCATATTATAGCACGCTTTACTTATTACACAGATTCCTTTACACATACTCCCATACCACACGTAAACAAGCAAGCCAACTGAGGGGGGGGAATTAAAAAATATGTAGTTGATTTTATTATATGGTGGATCAAGTCATTTAATTTTCTTTATATACTGTATACCAAAACAATTTTATAAATCTAAATATGTATAAAAACTGTCTTCTGCGTATAAAAAGTGTTTACTATCCGAGTTGTTAAATTGCTTAATAAACAAAATTTCATAATAAAACGTATCGAGTGTAACATTTTTCTGACCAGACTACGAAACAGCAGATGAAACACTGAATTTGCAGCCTTCTATGAGTGTCACATGATTTTTTCTCTTCAATAATTCTATTGGGTAAACGCGGACTTCGTTTGCGTCCCCGTTTGGACGACTTTTCACTGGCGCGACGCGCGTTTCGTTCTGCCATTTACGTCGCAAGCGTAGTCGTGTGGCCGCACCTTGTGTTACATTGCGAGGCAACTCCTTGCGTTTTGCTTAACCTGACATACCCTCTGACATCATGGTGCTAATATTTGCATATGCAAAGCACCTTTTAACAATTTCATAGTTGTATGTTGAAAAATGAAGTTGCACGCACTTGGACGTGTTAATTACTTACATCACAAAAGCTTGCACGGGAGAATACGGTAATTCTAAGTAAATTTGAAATGCATTCTCCCATTTGAATAGAAGATTATTTGATAAAGGCATAATATTAACTACGAAGCATCAATTTGTATAAAACTCACAGAATTTAATATTTAATTGTTATTAAAATTTAACTAAAATAATTCAATACATTTATTTAAATTTTAATTAAAAGAAATCGCGCATTTAAAATTCGGAGTTTATGATTCATTTAAATCAGTTCAGATGTCATGAAGGATCCAACAAGTATTTTTTAAAACCTTCCTTCGGAAACTTTCTCTCCCAAATTCGAAGATTCACCACGCACACCTCCGAGCTTTCGCTTCATAACAAAGAGTAAATAAACGCAATAAATGTTGCAAAGGGGGCAAGCACGTCTCCTACTGAACTGCACAACGACGGGAATTCGAAATGGTTTGATAACAAAGGAAAATGTCAAAACGTGCCTCGGAATTCCAGAATTTTTTTTTTCCTCTTCTTTTTTGCTTTCTGCGTGCTTGAAAGAGGACTAGAATATTGAAAATGTTTGCTTTAATATAGGTACTACTGTGCAGGTTCAAAGAAAATAAAATATGAAATGCAGCAAGAAAAAGGAAGTCCGGCAGCTTCAGCATTAACCTGGGGTTGCAGGTTTTATCTCTCCTTCTCCATTTTTATCTCTGTTTGTAAAAGAAGTGGACGAAAGCTTTTCAGTTTTGGTGGTTTACGAGAGGTCTCTCTGCAAGCAAAGCGCTTAGATGATATGACAGGAACTGAAGGCACTTCTAACAATACACAAATGAAAGTACGCATTCACAAATACACCAGGTTATATAAAATTCAAAATTCATATGCAACCATTAAGTTAATGTTCTAATAATTGCTTTTTCATCCCGGCTTCCGTCATCATAACTCGATCCATTTTTATAAGTATGAAAATTTAGGTGATCAATTGGATAAGATGACGTATTTAAAATGATTATAAATAATATACGGAAATAAGGACAAATAAGCGAAACATTCAATAAATGTGAAGAAGTATAGGTGTTTATTACTCACAGATTTCAAGCTAATTTTTTGAAAATTACTTTAGACCAACAGCTTTGTTTTGCATCCGTGTACTGCAGCAAACTTTTCTAGAAATCGCCCTACACAACCTCTGTAAGTCTTCATCAGTAGCCTCGACTTCATCAGCAGTGGTATGTTTCAGATTACGAATAGTCACAGTACGTCTCATAAAGCACATGGTCTTTAAGGAAATACCACAGGGGGGGGGGATGTGGTGCGCTAAGGTCGCACTGCAATTCTGTCAAACTACGTTTTCTGTCACACACTTCCTTTCGTGATAACTAAGAATATCTGTAATACGTTGCTACACATGCCAAAAACGTTACTTTACAATAGGCACCTCAACACCTTTTCAACCTTCCCTTATTTGTGATTATAACAGATATCATCATCATCGCACAGGGCTTTTTTCCCCACCTCATCTGAGAATGTCGTTCAAGTTAGTCTTCATTCGAGCGCATTTCACGAAGTCAATAACGCTAAATGGAAGTGAAGTTTGAGAAAAACAATTGAGAGACTCGATCATCTGCCGCAGCTGTCGTTACCATGGTTACGAAACAATCAGATGTGGAAAATGACCCTGAAGTGCCTATTCTAAAGTAGCAGATTATAAACTACGAACGACTGTATAAAATGGCATCATCTTCTTTTGCTTCCCAGTCACGATTAAGATGCCCACTTCTAGTCCTTGCGTACTAGATCTAGTATTTTTTGTAAATTTTTAGTGTTCTTTTACTTTTAATACCAGATCTAATGTTCTTTTCTTCGGAGTAATAAGAATAAAAATAACACGAGAAAATTAGATATATGGATTTATACCCCGTCTGGAATTCAGTAGAGGATTGTTTTAAAAAATTGAATAGGGGTCATCTTTTAACTGCGCTACAAAATCCTTAAATACGGAATATTTTCTTTTCTTTAACACTCACTCTATGTTAAAAAAATAAATCTAAAATTAGATTACTTTATTTAGGTTGAATATGTGTAACCTTTATCTTCTAAGTTCATCAGTAAAAAATAAAATGAAATATTTTATGAAATTTTAACGTGTTACAAATAACATCATTTGAAGGAAAAATCCAGTTAACAATGCTCCTTTTATAATCGAACCACGGACCTCTCGAATACGCGTCAAAAGTGCTGACCACTACACCACGAAGGCATGCCAAGAAGGCGGGATAAATACTTTATAGACATTAGTGACGCGAGTGAAAACTATTCTGAAATGAGTTGAAATTAAAATAAAGCTCCAGGGAAAAGCATTAAGGTGAAACAGATAGCCAGCTCTGTTGAATTCTTAATCATATTTCCAAAAGAATAAATTTCATTGACCCTACATAAAAAAGTTTCGCAATACTGAATTCTGAAGTGTACAGTTCAGATGGTTTTTGCATCCCCCTTAAAATAAAATAACTGAACAGATCTTGACTGAGAACGGTATCTACTGAAGATTGTAGAAGAGCAGAACAATTTTTAAGAATTCATGGCCTTTAGAATAACATTTTTGAAGTGAACATTGCTGTAGGAGAGCAGATGTTTTCTAATTTAGCAATACTTACTAAAGCTCTGTTGCCTTCTTTACTTAAGTCTCCTTTATTTGTCAGCCGCAACTAAAAAATTTTTCTAACAACGATGATGAATGAGAATAAAATAAGAAATCAGGTACGAATTTCCCGCTTGAAAAAGGAAAAATTAGAACATCAATCAGCGATAAGTTTTGCGTTTTCTCAAGAATTTATTAATTTAGCCAAATCAGCTAAAAATAATGAAGGAATATTTCCAGTGCTTTTCTTGTACATAAAACTATATACTATTTCTTGTACAAAAGACTACATTAGTACTAAAATAAATGCATTAATGTATTAAAATAAATGAAATGTTTATATGCAGGTTTCATATGCAGAAATCAAAATCCTGTTACTACAACGCCGGATATAATGAAAAACTTTTTGATCCCACCCAATTTTCTACACAATTACTATTACTTTACATTCTACTGCTTTAGAGAACCTTCAAAAGTATGCAAATCCGATAAAGGCCATATCTTCGATTGAAACTTTTTTTCTGTTTTTCATATTTTTCCAGAATTTCTGCATGTTTAAACGAAAAAAATACTATAAATCATTCACATTTAGGACGTTAGGACTCATAGTAAAGACTCTGCAAGACAGACGTGAACCCAATTCTAGGATAACGAGGATATAATAAGCATATCTTAGAACACCATATGAAATTAGTGTCCATTGAACGAACAAACAAACAAACAAAAAATTAACGATTCTGTTGAAATTCTACGAGTAAACTATTAGACAAAGCTGCATTCAAAGCTGAAGCCAAGATGTAAATTTGAAATTTTAGCTGT
>KK112988.1:1265604-1326265 GCA_000611955.2 Stegodyphus mimosarum | reverse complement strand
CCTGTGCAGTTGATTAGTCTTTTAAGGAATGAAATTTGGATCATTATCGGCTTGTTCAAGTACAAATGTTCATCAAATTATGCTCTTCAAATACGAGTTTTGCATTCTTTAGGTCTATTGCAAGACATAAGATGTTCTTTTTATAGATCATCGAATCTTTGCTTTGCTATTACGGATAAAGCTTACGCGCCAGCAGAAAATTAAAGATTATTTTTGTCCTCAGACATTTTAAGGAAAAGTTAAAATTAAATTCGTCAAAATATTTTAATTATTCATTTTTAGTGCTTTTATATTACTATGGATAAAATAATTTTTTATAGTTATAACTAGGTAATTCGAGGGAAGTATCAAGACAATAATGTTTATGCTAAGAAATTTATTGTATAAAATTATTCATGTATAGGGAAACTGGAAGTGAACAATCAACAAATTTAATGACTGCGTGTAATAAAAATTGAAATTAAATCTTTATATGATTATTTTTTAAATTAGATTTATTATTCACTTCTTTCAGTAGATATGACAATACTAATTTTGAGCGAACCAATCTTCCAATCCCTTCAAGTTCATTACAACAGGATTTGAGCGTAGCTAAAAATTTGTAATAGATATATTACCATAGTGAAGTGAATCGTGTCATTTCCCTTTAACTTTGGAATAGGTTACTTGAGCATTTTTAGGTTGAATTTATTTATGACAAGTAGAAGTTAATATCGTAAAAAAGTTGGGTTCGGTAAAGAGATGCCCTTAGGCACCAAGTCGCCCGCGAAGCGATTTTAAAGTATGCGCCGTTCAAACATCTAAATTTTAAATTTTAGATATTTTGAGAACATAATAATGATGTTTTGACTCATAATTGTAGCCTATTTTACCTTCGCCATTTCAACAATTTTATGAACTGTGCAATTATACTTTTGACAACACCTGAACCTTGATGCCATGTAGATAACATTACATGACTGAATGAACCAAGTTTCGATTGCTAGAAACATCTCGTTTGATTTGGTTTATTTGCTTTAGGGCAGAAAACACACGGGTTATCTGCGTAAGAGCAAGGATGCCTTAGTGGAGGCCTTTCTAAGCGAAAACTGGCATAGATTAGCCGCGGCTACCGCGACCATGAGCACAAACGGGCATGCACCGTTCGGACCGATTTATTAACGAAATAGGCTGGATGGATAGACATAAATCTTATAGTAGGAATTTTTTTCGTTCTTTTTTTTCCCTGTTCATTTTCATTGCATTTGAAGCACGGAACCAAGAAAATAGACTTAAGAAAGCAGAGAATTTCTAAGTAATCTAAGATAATATGCTGGTCATCATTTGTAATTAGCTGTTCGTATGCACTTTTTTAGTGCGTATATTATTTTTTTACACATTGGTAAAAATATAAGTGTCTTCAAGACTTAATTTTATTATAGGTACGTAATTTTATGATAAATTGTAATAAATAACTATTATTGTAAAATAATTGTTATTATAATTACTTAATTATTATAGTTGATTATATAATTTTCATTATTATGTTGTTATGACAATGAATTCGAATATAATAATTATAGTAATTGATTATAATATATTTATGATAGTAAAGAATTATTATAATTAAGCTATATTTAATAAACATTACATATGGTGTTAACGTATCAGCTGAAAGTTTCGTAATACACACTGAAAAAAAGAAATTTTGTAATAAATAATTAGATTAATTTTACGGTATTAAATGATACCATAAATTGTTTAATCAGTTATAATATATAATTCTTATTATATATATATAATAACAATTATATGCATATTTGGATTCGGGAGTGAAGGAATTTATTTTAGGAAAAAGGAACGAATAAATTTCTTGTATGGAAGATCACATTATTAGCAAATATCACTTTAAATCAATTACGATTCTGCTCAAATACGGGGGAAACCTGTTAGTCCGCCTTTCTTGTACTACAAATAGAATACTAAGTATATAGTTTCATTATTTTTAGTATTTTTAAAAGTAAGCAAGGAAAAATACGCTATTCACGTTAAACTGATATACTTGTATTATGAAATAAAAAAATTTCAATATTTTTAATTCCTAGGATTGCAAACCTTCGCGTTTATTTCTGCGAATATAAAACGAAGATGCGAAAGACAACTGACGAGAAGATCACTAACCCCCCCCCAAAAATGTACTTGGAACTGGGAAATATAGACACCGGAAGTTTATTATGGCAAAGCACACTAGGGCTATCTGCCTAAGGGAGGGATGCCTTCGCAGAGGACTTTCTAAAAAAATCTAGCTCGTATACAAGTTACACATGGAGAATGGAAGGAGTATTGACTTAAGGAAAAGGATGCCTTAAAGATGATCTTTCTAAGGGAAACAAGCATATTAAGAAGAAATAAGTTGAGAATAATTTATTTGGCGAAGTTATTGTTTGGTATCTGAGAAAACTACTAGGTTAGAAACTCAAATGTAACAACAATTTTATAAGTTTTTAAATTAAATTCATATTTATAGATTTCTAAATTTAATTCATGTATTGAAGACATTATGACTTTTCTGTCTTCAGGAATTTCAAGTGTACCGTTTATATGGTTAAATCATGTTATTTGCCATACCTAACTCCCTGAAGGCTATCTTCCTTAATAAAAAATGCCTTCCTGGGAATCTTCATCAATAAATTAAGCTCATAGTCATATCACTTGCTGAAAAAAAATTCTTGAAGGCGTCTTGTGCAACACTAGGAACTGAACTCGAGAACTATAAGTACTAGTACAAATTATGAATACTCAGGAATTTTACCTACTCAGTCACTGTTAGCTGCTAAATGAGCTCAACATTTCAAGAATAACTTTTTCACTGCTTATGTTTCCAAGAATATACTTACGTTTATGATGATTATAAAATGACAAAATACTACAATGCCTTAAAGATAAAAATTTGAGCAGGCAATTTATTGACGTCTTAATAATATATGCTTATTAGAATTCAGTAATGTAATTAAAATATAACGTTTCTTTAACTATCAGCACAGATAAGTACAGTGAACAAATTCAGATATTTGAAAGTAAAATTAACACATTTAGAAGATTTCTTAATGACGACTGTAAGAATGCGGACAACTTATTTATAATCGTACATTTACAATCTGCGTATTCATAATAAATGCAATGAAGTGCATAGTTTATTTTAAGGCAATGTTAAATGCTAAATTCAACATAAACTTGTCTCATTTTCTTGGAATTTATTTACAAAACTAGGCAAGCTGTGCGTCGCAAAAATAAGACGTAACTGAAGATAAAAATAAAAATAATGTTTAAAATTTAAAAAAAAAAATGTGCACTTTTCTTAATCAGATATATCCTCACCTTGCAATTCAACCATTAAAGTACTCCAGCCAGAGCGGGAGGTGCTTTCATTTCCAAATAGGATGTACATGAGAAAAAAATAAATTTACTGAATTTATTTACCACTATTTTATTAAAAAAACAACACCATAAAATATTCCTCTCCCTGGCTGGGAGAAATAAGAAGCATAACGCAAAAGAAACGTACTTTACGGAAAGGAAAACGGCTTCTCAAGCAAATAAAATAATAGAGGACATTAAGACGTTCAGGGTAATTCCCAGAGGTGCAGTTTGCCAACGAAACTTATTTCACGTCGTCATCTCTGCCCTTAATAAAGTGTCCCTGAAAACGTGTGTTTGGAGAGCGAAACAAAATTTAAGCGCTCATTTCGAGCGTTTTATGGCTGACGTGAACTTGGGGTGAAATGCGACGGGCAAGGGTATATGGATATTGGAATAAATGCACTGAGGGTAAGAAAAGCATGAATTTATACCAGAGAAGGTTTGGAAAATACTGTTTTCAAAGGTAAATGACATTTTACCAGCGCAACTAATTAGGTAATATAAAATAGGGAACTGCAAATCATGCAAATTACTTAATACAGAAACAAACATCGAGCTGGTTTACTGCAAGCGAAATAAAGTTATACAAACAATGATAAATTTCTCCCAATTACACGTCCGTTCGCGGGAGGTTATTCTGCAGTTCTTGGGTTGTTCCTAACAATTGGCCGCTAGATGTCGCTAATAATGAAAACGGCTTTTCATCAACCGGTTATACATCACAATGGCTGATGTCGTAAAACGCGTCGGCGAGGAGAGTTGTTCACAAATAATCCAATGCTGGCAATATCTACATTTACTATTGCATACATGGAAGATTTTAATTATTGAAGCTTGTTGAGAACCAGTGTTTTTGTTAAAGTATTTCAGCGTTATTCCCGAAGTATTCAAGTTTTGTAAGCATATAATTTTAACTAAATTTTGTAAGCATGTTCATATTTTAAGCCAAAGCTTTCTAATAGTTTTAAGCTGAGTATAACTATAAATCATTATTGTGTTCAGATCGGTTTACCTACTACAAATGAAATGCAGAGTTTTTGCCCTGCATTTCATTTTGCACTCATTTTCAATACAAATGAATTTTTCTCAAAATGATTGCATTATAATTGTTCAGAGGGTTGCCAGAAATTGCTCTTAACTCATTAAAAAAAGAGGAGGGGAATCTAAGAATGTGACATAGAATATAATATACTAGCGGGCTGCGGCCAAAACAAAATTTATAATTATGTAACCCTGTACAATACAATTATGTACAATTAAAATTTATAATTCTGTACACTGAAAAGAAATGCATAAACTCATTTCAATATGAATAAAATCCCTTCTTTCCAAGCAACAACCAATTCATAAATAATTTTTTGTTGCCAAACCAGGAAATAAAAACTTTTGACACTTCAGGTTAATACATATAACGTCATGATTTAAATTTAACGTAATAAAAAAAATTTCATGGGTCAAAACTTCGAGTCATCTTCCTGCATTTGAAAATTATTTATAAAAAAAATCTGAAAGATTTCAGATTTTAAATTACGTCCAAAGGCGCGTTTTTTTAACGTTTCGTGTGCTACCTTTTTATATTAAATATCATGTACTGCGTACTCAAACCATAAAATTCAGTTCAAAATCATTTTAAAATGAACATATCTTTAGAATTTCCGTAAGTCTCGTGCCCTGTAGATAAAAATGTTTTTTTTTTTCTTTTTTTCCGTACAGTGTTGCCATTGCTCGCTATGAAATCATTTAGTTTGTTAATCAGAAATTCGTTGAAATGTTACAAAACATAAAATCGATAATAAAGCAAATTTCAAATTCAAAATTAGGGCTTCCAGATGCCCATATTCGCAGTAGGATTACGTCATTCAAAATTCGATGGCTCTAGGTTTTATCACAATGCGAGAAACATGCATACATTTATGCAGATTTTTCATTTTTTAAAATTTAATGCAGAGCGATAACATTTAGTGGCAACAATTTGAAAAGTGAAACAGGCATTCAGAGTGAATCGACGCAAAATCTCAAAACGAAAGTAATAGTCCTTCGGGACTAAATCCCTTTGGACTAATAATAATAATACGTTTAAAATCTGGCAATGTTATTTTTATTTCATATTTTGTAAAACTTACAAATTTTTGATTAACAGACTCTACTGCTTGAAAGCGAACAGTTGCAACACTTTTCGAAATAAAGCAGATTTTTATCTCCAGTGTGCGAGGCTGCTACCACTGAGGACGAAAATTAGCGTTTTTAGAGTTTTTAATTGATATCTCGACTAAAGTCGTACGAAGATGAGAATGGTCGAAATGCCTTTCCACGAATTTTTGGAATCCGGGAGTACCTCTCACATAACTCAACTCCGCCATTCCGGAGGAGATAATGCCACAAACAGACAGACGCGCACATATTTTAGTAGTACAGATGACACTAGAAGTATTTAAAATTAATTACAACGAAGCCGCAAACTTGATTTAAATTATCAGCTGGATATACTCTTATGCTAAAAAATTTTGCCAAACATGCTTTTAAGGTATTTCTCTTTTAAATACAAAAATTTATTAGACTATCGCATTCGAAGTAATATTCGTCGTAATACACACACTTGCTCCAGCCTTCCTGAAAATGTTCCTGTAATTCCATTTGTAGCATCTATTATTGTCTCGGTGTTTTGGATAGTCTGAAGTGCTTAACAGTGATAAAATAAAACAACGAGATCATAGGGTGAGAGATCAGGCTAGTACGGTGGTTGAGGCATAATGAGGATGTGTTTCTGAGCTAAAGAAAACTCTGGTCTCTTTCTTCAAATGCTTTTTGTTCAAAATGTTACACCTCGTTTAATGGTGGAAATACGTTTGAATTCTGTTTAAAATGCAACACGAATTATACTATTCTAAATTATGTTATTTTTTTTTTCTATTTCTTCTGCAGAGAATACGCTAATTCTTTCTAATAGTAAATTTTAATTATTACGAGTTTCACACTCTTGACGTAACTTTTAAACAAACATTTTATAAATTAAATCTATTTTAAACCATACCAATTAGATATATTATTAAAAAAATTGCATACTGAAATGCATAATCAATGCTGTTATAAAAACTTAGTATTAAGTGCAATATTGCTGTAAACGTTCATAATATTTTAGTAATGTTGTACCAATAAGATATTAAAAGGCTTCCTTCTCTGCGGAGAGGGATTACGATGGAATTTTAGATTATATATCTCTCGTAAGGGCAACATATCGTAATTTAAAATTAACCTCAAACAAATTTTAATGCTTTCCGTGAACTCTGATTTTCTGATTAAAATTGAAATAAATAAATCTTTAATCGCAGATAAATGGTTTAAATTACAGTCAGAGCCTAATGTCATCAAATAAATTATATCTTCAAACTACAGCAGTTCCAAAATGAATTTACATTGCCGAAGGAAATCATTTATTAGTCAGTCATACATTTAAGTAATTTAATCTCGAAAGTTGTGCTCTAAAGTGCATTTATGAGTTCTCAAGTCAAGAGGCTTTGTAGGTAATTACATTCATGGCATTTATTCAATTAAATTTCAATACATAAGAGCTAAGAACGCATAAGAATACACAGAAATTTAAATACATAGCAGCTAAGAATCATCTTTCTAATTTATAAATTTAAAGCATCATCCTTGATGGTTTATATGGAAGTGTAAAATAGGATGTAAAACATTTCGCATTTGGGGGATAAATTATTTTCTGTAAATAAGCCTACTAAACATAAAACATTACTTACTAAAAAACATAAAACAGCATATTTTCATACAAATAATTTCAGTAAATTTCCTTTCGTAGCTCTATTAAATGTAATGTTAAAATACGTGAGTTACGATATTTCTCTGTCTTCTGCAATTATTTTAGGGAAGTATAATTCAAATAAATGAATAATTAAAATAAAGAATACATTCAAATAAAAGGCATTACAGTGAAGTATGGCCAATTCCTCATTTACCGTACAGGGTTTAATTGGATTGCGGATTAATCGCGCCTTTTTCTCCTACAAAAAATTTTAGTTCTTTCTTTCGTAATAGTACTTATTCTTTCTTTATAGTATAATTCTGTATTTTTTGGTTAACCTTGCCGTATGCCATTTACGTAAATTTTAGTTAGCTATTTACTTCTTAGATGACGCCACTAAAACACTATTTTTAACTTGGAATATGCGATAAAAAACAACAAACAATTTTAGTGCCGCCATGTAAAAAATAACTAACAAATTAAAAGCAGTAGATAACACACTCTATAACTACCTTTTTTTGAATATGATTTTATTTAGGTAACCAAATAAGGTTATTTTATAAGGTGTTTCTCTCGCCTTCTTCTTACCACGAAGGCATGCTCATGCCTTCGTGGTGTAGTAGTCAGCACGCTCGGCGTGTGTTCGAGAGGTCCGTAGTTCAAGTTCCGGCGACAGCATTGCTATATTTCACGTTTCCAACTTCAAAATACCTAATGTCTCTATAGTGGCGCCCGAACTAAAAAGGTGGTGGATGATAATTCTCCACCACCAGGATTTGGCGATTGGGTCCCCTAATCCCCAATCTCCCTTTAAAAAGGGGAGTATGTAAGGTATTTTCTCCCTCCTTTCAGCATGCCTTCGTGGTGTAACCGTTAGCATACTCAAAGCGTATTTGAGAGGTCCGTGGTTCGAGTCCCGGCGAGGGCACTGCTCATTTTTCGCGTTTCCAACTTCAAAATACCTAATGCCTCTACAATTTTTAAACTGTTTGAAATTGTAGGTAAATTGTTAATCACATTTTTCTATTCATTATAATGTGGGTTATTCTTTTCCTCCTGTGTTTTATAGTTACCCTCGTATTAATCAGGATTTTGAGTCAACTGTAAATATCGCCTCCGGTGATACAAAGGAAACTGGGAGTTGACTGTATAAATATAAAAGTGCTGTCAAAATTGGGAAAGTATATATGAAATATGATTACAATTTCTAATTAAATTTTACTTTTTGTCTTTTCATAATTAGTTTATATTGAAAATTAGATAATAAACCAGGAAAAAATAATTTTATAAGGCCATTAATTTTCTTTTCTTTCTCTGGCTCATCTTAGATAAAATGTATTTCTACTAGGTAATTTTTTGAAAACCAGTAACATTCTAAGTAGGAATTTTTAATTATTTTATTGGAAAAAATATTAAATAATGGTAAATAGCACTTTCATGTTGTAGTGACATAGTTCCCTGCTTCCCACATATACAAATGTCGGAATTCGATATATTTTTTGCGAAAAAATATGTGGAGAATGGTCCGTGTCCTGTTATGTAATGATTTAATTGAAGGATTTGAGCACAGAGATTCTAAGTTTACATTGGAGATTCCCGTGAAGCATTATTCCACAAATCTTGCCAATATTTTAAAGCAAATTGTTTTAGTTGGTATTTGAAGTCTGAAGAAGCCATGGAAGGATGATTACAGTACCTCTAAACTTGAAGCTGCAAAGTCAACGTTGTATATGTGTGAAAGCATAAAGGCATTCTGTTGTTTATAGGTCTGTTACAACTGTTACATTTGCTTGAACGCAGGCATCAGAATACTACAATAAATAGCAGAAATGAGAACGTGTTTTCTTTCAAACAACGTGAATACGTTTGAAATTGTTATAAAAAACTGAGAATGTGTGCGAGGTGCAAAGACGATGGAGACGGAATATGATACTTCTCCACAGTCACGTGCAAAGGTTAGGAGATTACGTGACAAGTTTGAGGAGGAAGGAACTGCGTGTGATATGAACAAAAGATGATGCAGCGACAACAGAACAGAAACGGATGAAATGTAGGAACGGTATTACAGACTTTCAATGAATACGCCACAAAACCATGGACACGTGATGTTATGAGAGATATATCGCTGAGATTACTTTGCTTCTTCTTTCTGATGAAATCATTTCTGTTTTTGTCACTTGCTTCATAGAATTGTAGACGATGTATTGAAAGTGATGAGGATCATTTTGAGCATCTGTACCTTTAAGATACAAGTCACCAAAAATACTAATACGTCTTATTATTAATTTTCTTGATTATTCACGTTTAAAGAGTGTAATATTACTTCAGAACATCCCATTTAGCATCTTATATACGCCCAATCCTTTCCACGCAAATGCATTCTCGTTTCGAACCGATGTGCTCATTGCGGCGAAACCTTATGCAAACTGCGCGCGAACGGGCATGTACGTTTTCATGGTTTTCTCCATGTGTAATGTGCATACGAGCCAGTTTCCCTTAAAAAGAACTCCACGGGGCATGCCTCCCTTTCCGGCAGAGCCTAAGGGCGGAGCACGTAATAAGTAATAAAGGCTATTGCCTCCAACCCCCACCCCTCGCGATCGTAACTCTGTCCTCATCACTGCGCAACGTTTGTTTTCTCCACATCATTTGTGACAACATTTCAAGTCAGCCTTCATTCACGTGCTTTTCATGGAGCGAAACACTCTAAACGAATATGAAGTGAGACAAAAAAATAAGTGAGTGTTTTTTTTTTTTTTTTTGCCGGCAGCTTATTGGTCCCATGGTTACGAGTCAAATTGGGAGGCGCATACTAACCTTGAAGCTCCTATTTTAAAGTCACAAACGCCATTTATGATTTTTTAATGCGCTGATTAATTTGCGCAAGAAAAGAGGTGGATGCTGCCATTCAAAAATTTCAGAATGTTTTCACTGCGACCGTAACTGTGAGAGCTCTATTGTTTTAAATTATCGCAATCTCGAGCGCGTACTTGATAAATAATACATGAAATTTCATTTCGATTGGTTGAGTGGATAGACGGCTAAGATTCATCCAACGGGGATTTTTTTTAAAAACCGTCTTATAAATATACATATTCAAAAAATGTAAAAATTAAATTGCTTTTCAACATATGGATTACTTAATTCATTGTCTAAAAGCATAACGCACGTAGAATGCCTATAATTAATCTATGCCCTTAATTAAATTATAAATGTCCTTGTAAATCTAATTTATTAATGAGAAAGCGTAGATTATTTATTTAATTGAAAGTAAACAGAAAACACTGTAATCATTGCAAGAGAGAGTGCGCTGCAATGCTAAGAAACGGAAACGACATTTTCCTATTACATTTCTTTCGCAAATGGAAAAAATTCGATTAGCATTAAAAAAAATAATAACAGTAAACTAAAATAAAACAAATAAAACCAATGAAAATAAAAAGAAAAAGAGAAAAAAGAATCTTTATGTATATAAAACCAAAATACAAAGCACTTAATAAATTAATAACTAACTAATTAATTGCTATACCAGTCAGTTACGATTTTTGTACCTGATGATATAAATTTCAGCCCGAAATCGCAATAACAACTCGATATTTTCAGCATTAGTAGACGACAAGCTAGTATTTAATTAATTATGAAACTCTTAGATCGAAAGTTGTCGACTAAAGCCGATAAACGCCGAAAAGCATTTCCTTTCTTTCTTTTCGATATTTTTTTTCTTTCGTCCCTCTCGGTGATGGAATTCGGTACGCTGTCTCGTATATGTGGATAATTAATAAAAATTTTCAACATTCCATAAGTGAACTAAGAAAATTTCCTCTTCTGTGTCTTTAGTTATGTACCCGATACATAACGAAAATGACTTTGCGCACTTTAAGAATAAAACAATAAAAAGTTCCAAAGTAAATATTAACGCAAATAAGCGAGGACGCTGACTATAGTTTCGCTGGAACTCTGTCCACTTTATGAAAGTTTTGTTGTTACGATGATAAAAGTAGAAGATGTAGAAGAAGTTAAATCATTTTGCCGAAAAACAGAGTTGACGCTAGGAACAGGCTTCTTCATGCTTCCAATAGGAAAAAGAGCGGAAATCCACACTGAGGGCCAAATCAGTGCGAGCAATAATTTTGGGCACCGAAAATTGAAAATCGTGACCGGACGAGTAGAAAATCCTGTTCAAAGTCCTACCTTTCTTCTTTCAAAAAAGCATTCCAACATCTGCATGAAGCACTACAACTTCTACTGTGTTGTTTTATCAAAATGCGCTACATAATAGCGCACTTTGATAAAGTAGAGTTGAACCTCAGTGAAAAAATTTTTTGCTTATTTGCGTTAATTATTAATTTCAGCATCTTTATATGTTTACTCTCTACATCATATTTTTCAGAAAAAAAAAACTAAGCGATTCTATATCGAACTAGGGAATATTTGGCTCTAGAATCACATTTTACTAATTATAACAGTGTCACAAATGCTCATAAAATTATCAATTGGATATAAAATACATTCAGTGTATTTTAAAATATAAAATTAAATATACTAATAAATAAATAAAGTGTTTGTTAATTTTAATTAATTCATTTTGCAAGTAATTACAGACTGGTTAAATTTGCAACATGTTATTTTTATGTTTTTGTTCTATGACGACGGACGAAATTCGAAGTAATAGATATTTGTAAAGCAGCGTGAAAAATAAATTAAAAAGCTTATGCTTCTTGAAATGGGAACCCTTGCGAATTCGCATGGATGATAGATAATGCATTGTAGCATAAAGTAACGTAACATAATGGTCACACAAAGATTCAAAACTCTTCTCTAAAGAATATTCCAATGTCAAGAATTACCAATGCGGAACGGTGAAGTGTTCATGCATTGGGAAAATTGATCAAGGAGTGTGGATGATAAATACATGTAGGATAACATAATACAACCGTCCAGAATGCTTGTAAAGACTGCGCTAAATATATTTCTAACATAAAAAAAAATGAAAATGAAATTCTGAAGTTTATTTTATGTAAAATGTTTTTGTCGTCAAAATGCATGGGTAAAAAAATAATTCATATATATATTGTAAATACTGTAATAATAAAGTAATTATAATTAAATAAAGTAATTATAATAATAAAGTAATTATAATTAAATAAATGAGCCTATAACCTGCGCTAAAGCTGCAAAGTAATAAACCGATAATTTATAATTAGAAACCTTTTTATATACATTTCCAAGGAACAGAAATTCAAAAACCATGAATATTAAAAGAACATTTTTTTAGTCAGTATTTTAATTAGTATTTTGAATTAGTATTTTCTAAACCTCTATTGATTTGAAAACATAAAATTCTATAAAGAAAAATCCTTAATCGGGGGGAAAAAAAAGTACAAATTTCAAGTATTGAAAAAGTAGCAAGTGTCATTGATCGCAGATTAACTGACTTGTCAAGCGGAACAAACCAATTAATTTACTATCAATTAACAACAACTAAATTAAGTGAGAGTGTTTCGTCTTTCTTCCAGGGAAGGATCAAATTATATTTTTGCTAGAGCTAAATCATAAGTGACAAACAATACTCAATCAATGGAAAGACATTACCCTATTTAAGCTAAAAGAACCTTCATAAACAAAATACATTAGTAAATAATCTTTTAAGTTGCTCATGAAGAACACAGCTAAAAGAGATCCTTACTTAAGAAGAGATATTCCCCGACATTCATTTTCAAACTCAAATTCGAAAGTAAAAACAAAAGTTATACATATTTTAACATTAAAAAGTAATTCAGAATCAAAAGAAGATCAAATTGACATAATCCTTTAAATTAAAGTTTAATAAAAGTAGTTAACTAGAAATTTAAAGATCAAACACAGTAAGGAAATTAAGATTAACTTACTTGCCAGCAAAAATTTAAAACGAAATGGCTGGAAATGCAATTGGATTCAGTGATGGAATGTAAGACGGTTGTCGTAAAAAGTGTTGTTCTCTATTTAAGACAGATTTGTAAGAAAGCCGAAACATTCTCAATTAATTTAGTTGTTGTTAATTGACAGTAGATTGGTTTGTTCCTCTTGTCAAGTTAATTAACTTGCGATCGATGATCCCTTTTCCGTCATATATATATGATGGAAAACAGATTAACCTTGGATTATTTGAGGAAGAAACATTTTTATCTGAAATGTCTTTCTCCCGATTAGTGTGGATAAACGGATATTTACTTTATCCACAAAATATATATTTATTAAACTGTTCGGATACCTCCTGTGTTCATTTTCAAGAGCATTCCTTCAGAACGAGGACCTCACATAAAAATGAGGGCACCTTTATGCAAATCGATCTATCTTCTAAAAGATAGAAATGTTCATAACAGTTCCCACATCCTTACACAAATCAATATTTAGCTTTGGGAGGGTGGAAGAATCTTCATAGAGTGCTGCTATATTTTACTCACGCTCTCAGAGAATAAAACCAGAGTACTATAAACAAGATACTCAAGTTTGATACTCTGAATAGGAAAACAAATGAAAGTTCTACTTGCATAATGATGCCTCAATATCAAGGTGCCCTAGTGATGCCTCAATATCATGAAGTGATGCCTGAATAGTGATACCTCAATATCATGGAGACTGCTTTATTCAGGTTAGAAGCTGATTTTCATAAGGGTGCAGAAACATTTTTGCCAAGGTATCCTTATGAAGGTGTTTGTCTTTTCGAAAAGAGGCTACTTTACAAAAGCTAGTGTTTAAAACACATTTTTAACACGGTACCATTATGAAGGTGACTATTTTTCTTATGCATTATATTTGTATAAAATACATATACAACATTCTGAGAGTTTGGAGAATGCTGTAATTAATTGTTCAACCACACAATTTATAATAATAATCTTGTCAATGAATAACACATTAAAGATACAAGTCAATTAAATGCAAATACCTTTTTATCGATTCTGTTTCCTTCTTTTTCCTACGAAGATTCATTCAACCTATCAATAATTTCAAAGCCACAAATCTTGAAATGAACTGACGCGTACTCACTTTAAAAGCGTAAATCACCAATATATCTTTTCTGTACCAAATAAAAACTTTTTATCTAGCACGTTGAAAGCGTTTTCGTATTGAGGAGGGGAACAAAAAATGCTCTTCACTAGAAATGATTAAAAATTTATTACTTACACTCTAAAGCTATTCCAAGAAAACCAAGTTCTATTGAACAGCTGAACGAATCGAAAAAGATGATTAAAATAAAATAAAATAAATTACACCCTACTAAATCAAAAAGCAAGGCCCAACCTCGTGAAACCAATTGAAGGTTTTCACTCAGAAAAGTGGTACTTGACATTGCCAGAGCTCAGCAATGCAATTGAAATTGAAGTGGAAACGGTGTATTCTTCGTTCCCTTTTCCTTAGAAACAATCACAGTTCTTTGAGAACACTTGCCGGGTGTTACGTATTCAAACTGCAAATGTATTTCTGTTTCTTTGTTCCCACCTTCATCTTCGCAGCCACAAGACAATCGAGGCTATTCTCTTCGGCACATACTTCAGGGACCTCAAAATAAGTAACAAAAGATATTTTATTCAAAGCAATTCGCGTGAATATTGTCTTAGAAAACCTAGTTCTTAAAGATATTGGTATCGATCGAAAGGGAAATTTAATTCTTCCTGCAAGTGAACTGCTAATTAAATATATATATACTTTTAAAATTTGAAATAGTACATACATTTACATAAGCTGAAGGAAAGGTTTTTAACTATCAAGCAATGTGTTACGTCACATGAATCCATTACATGAATTTCGTGTTATGGTAAAATAAAAGTGTAGCCGCCTGTTTAAGATTTCTGAGGTCTCAGAAATGTATCGAGTAATGGCATTTCGATACGGGTTCCAAGCCAGGCGAAGGGGTTGCATGGGTGCTTTTTGTTTTTTCTCCATGTGTAATGGGAATACCAGATATTTTGCATAAAACATTCTCCACAATAACCTCCCTCGCCTCAGGTAATTAGCTCTCATGTGCTTTACACATTCAAATAACGAAAATTAACCAAATTCGATTTATCGGGTTAATTCTGAGGTCTCGTCCACGGTTCACATGAAATTACGGTTAATCCGAGGGCGAGTAGAAAACAGGGGAAAGAACAGCAACCCATATTACACACTTTTGCTAAAAAATAACAACAAAGTCAAAACACGAAATAACACAAAAACTATTTCATGGATATGAGTGAAATTGATCTAAGAGGTTGGTGTGGCATTACTAGACCAGAAAGACAAACAAAAACACATGTATTACGACCATCACATCGCGAAAGACCAAATGAACCGAAAGAATATGCAATAGAAACATCATGCTAATAACGGGTATGATACACTCTTGTTGAAATGCGCACCTGACAACGCAGAGGCAGTCGCCGATTGTTGTGGTAATTGCACCCATTCCTGTAGTAATGCATGTAGGAGCTCGTGGAGGATAACTGGCAGCATACTGCGACCTGCTCTCCAACGTCCCAACATGTCTCACACATGTGCTATGAGATCCTGGTCCGGTGATCCAGCAGGCCACGACAGATGTGGAATGGTTTCACTCTCCAGGTAACTCCGCAGCACTCGAGCTCTCTGCGAGCGGGCGTTATTGTCCATAAATATCACATCGGTACCCATTGCAATGGTAAAAGGACGCACAAGACGGTGTAGAATTTCGTCGTGATATCCGATGGCTGTGACGGAACCACAAAGAGTCGCGTAGAGGTCGGTGTGGCCGTCTATTGTTACCCAGTCCATATAAATAATCCTTCTCCTCTGTAATGGTCACTTTCGACGACGTTCGGCGTCCAATAACGTGTCCCTTGCTCTCGCCATATCATTGCCCTTCGGAAATCGTTCTGGATTTTAAATCCAGAGTCATCCGTACGAAGTACGTAGCCCCAATGCTCTGGTATCCAAATGCGATGGTCAGTGGCTCAATTCAATCGCACTCTGACGTGAAATAGCGGAAAAGGAACACAAATCACAGGTAGTTGGGCGTACCTTCATGCAGTCGACGCTACACAGTTTGGCGGAATATGGGCCGTCCTGAAGCAGCAGAGAGATGTGATACCAGTTTTCGTGCTGTTAGTGATCTACGGCGTCTTGCACACAGCAACAGGAAGCGAACGTCTGCCGTTGTGATAATCCTCCGGCGTCCAGACCCACGTCTTCTGCAGGTCTTTTGATCCCTTTGGTGACGATTTAGTGACCGTGCTACGATGCACATTCAACTCTCTCACAGCAGCGGATTGTCCTGCATCAGCCTGCAACATCACGACAGCCCCCCAACGCATTTTATCTCTTTGGCTCAAACTTCCGCTTTGGCTATCTCGAATTACACCGAACTATCGCTATTTGCGAACTAACGCATAGGTCCGGTATGTCTTTTTTTTAAAGCATTGTGGTATGACCGCAGGCTTGCGTTTTATGGTAATTTTAGTTGCTTATTTGAATTCGTCGATGCAACATCTACCTCATATGTAACCTGTATGTTTTGATTCCCCTTTTTACTTTCTTACCTTTTTTTAGCATTTGCTGCTCATTTTTTTTTAGGATGAGTGTATTTGACAGAAAAATTAATGTAAACAATTGTCTGTATTTTGAAGCAGTTTCATCTGGAAAATAAATTTTGTCGGTTTGTAATCTTTGGTTACGTAAATTAAATCAGCATTCGAAATAAAAAGATCATACTGTACGTAATGGAACAAAAAATTTCGTTATCGATTTGGCTGGAAAAATACAGGCGGTTCGCGACATTAATTTTTCCATCGTTCAACAATAAACAAACATAATTTTGTTTAGACGGGGTCTGGTTTATGATTGATAATATACTTACTACTTCACTTGCGCGAAGTATTTCTTTCAAGCCCGTGCGCAAGCGCCTTAGTGAAAAAAAGTGCACAGTTACGGCGTCATTAAACAAGTCTCTGATGATACTATCGGATGAAATAATATAGCAAGTTTTTTCCCAACCATTTGACGCTGGTATTTTGAATAGCTTATTATAAATATATGATTTTATGTTCTGTATCTTGAACCCTTGCAGTTTTATTTTAAATTAACAGATCTGTCGTAAATGTTTAGCTTAAAGCGCTGTACGCATTAAACAGGGATCAGAATTTGAAGATCACAATCCAATTTTTTTAATATATACTTTTAAAAAAAATTACAATAGTAAATAACTTTTAATCATAACCTGTTGAAATCTGTAATACTGTTATACTTTGTCAATAGCTGTTATGCTTAGTTATTTTGAAGCAGGGGAGGGGGAAAATGTGCAAACCCATCGCTGAGCCTCGAACCTGGACTTCTCGAATACACGCAGAATGCGCTAGCGTTACACCACGAAGGCAAGCTGGAAGGAGGGAGAATATACCTTATAAACTATACTACATATACTATAATTACAGCAAGAAATATGTACCAAGAAAAGACCGGAATTAATGATTAAAAAAAGTGGCAAGTTATATTGGATTAATTATCTACGGTAAGTCTCTAAGCTGGTAAAATTCACTTCGGAGAATAGAACAGCAATTATGTATTAGATTCGTAACTACGGTAAGACAACTATTTAACGAAATAGACTGGTTTCGCTGGAAACTTTCAAGGGAAAACTTTACTTCTAAACTTATAAGTACGAAAACTATTAAATTAGATATGAATTTCGGTATTAAATGACATATTTATATTTTGATGATCTTATCCATTTATAACAGTGAAGGTAGAAAATGAATGACGCTGAAGAAAGAATTTCAAAGGTTGGTAGCATGTAAATTCTGAAATAGTACTTATAACTTAGAATTACACAAAAATTTCACAAAAAGTTAGGCATCTTAGAATTTATATTACCATTTATAAAAAAAAATCTTATTAGGTAAGACGCAATAGTATAAATTAATTTAGCAAGTAACTAAATAAGAATTATATTATGTGTTTTTAAAGTACATTAAATTTAAAATTTAAGTATATTTTCACTATCAACATATCAAATGAAATAAAAGTGGTTTTTTTGGTCGTGGGCAGTGTGTTGATATGTTATATTGCACACCCATACAATTTCTTTTTAGTATAATATATGTTATTTTGTAATAGGTTTTTAAGTTTAGAAAAAGCACCTTGATAAGCATTAAAACACTAATTTAAATCTGAAAAATGGTACTCCAGTTAAATCAGAGAACGGGAGACATATCGGGGATTTATTTTATTGCGAAATTATTATTATTGCGAAATCTTAAGAAAATTTTTAGAAAATACCGAAATCTTAGGCAATCTCTTGGAATTCACGAAAATAGTCGCGAAAATCGCATTGCCGTAAAGTTAGTACCCTACTTACTTTCCATGCTTACAAATATACAAGCTACACAAAACTGTTATATAAAAACTGCCAATTTTGATTGTTTAATTAAATACAGCAAAGCACAGCACGGTGTATCTATGTAACAAGTAGGATATACTACGTGCAGGTTTTCTAAGGAAAACTGCGTATTTACGTCACACGTTGGAGGAAACAAATAAACTTGTAAACGTGCATGCAATTAGGCTTTTCGAATCTGGGTCAAACATCCAACACTTGAGTGGTATTACTACTCGAAAAGCGGCGAGATTTGGATTTATTAGAATTACGGCAAAGCATACTAAGGCTACTTGTCTAAAGATAGAACTGTCTTCGTGAAGGTATTTTTAAAGGAAATTGGCTAATATCCACTTTACAATGGGGAAATTAAGAAAACGTCCATGCAGCCAGCTCATTCGCTCAGATTTAAACCTGTATCGAACTACCACTTCTTTAGCGATGTTATCCTTTCGATATCTGTCGTGTTTCAAGCACGGGTGTAAATATAAAACTGCCACTTATTTCACACCAAATGATTCATCAAATGTACCGATGTGCATAAAATATGGCGTTAAAATATCTTTTATTAATTACAGTAATGTTGCTAATATTAATAAATATATCTATTGGATATATTTTAAATTACATGCATCATATTTATAAATTTATCAACTGGCTACATTACAAATTATACGTATTATTAAAAAAATAAAGATTTAAATTTTTCAGACCTGAGTTTACTACTTTTAAATCTTTATAGTGGGATTAAATTTGAAAGATAAAATGCTTTGCCCAACGGCAGCTTGTGAGAACTGGATATTTGCAAGGTCACACGAATGATAAATACATGATAGTGTAACAAAGAAATCGAAAATTTCGGAAAGCCTTTGCTAAAGATATTACTATTATAATACTGAAAACTATGAAAAACTAGAATATGCTTGAAAATTATGATATACGAATAAATATAATGTAATCTTAAACATTATGATACCTGATACAGCAATAAGGTATTATCGTTTAACTATTATATCAATAACTAATGATTTAGTGTTTTATCTTGATGTTATGTATTTATAGAGATGTTATTTATTTATAGTTAATTATAGTTATATGTTATTTTTTATATAGCATATGTTTATAGTTATTTATTTAGTTTATAGCTATTTATTATTTATTTATAGTTAACTATGATTATATGTTATTATAAAACTATAGTTACATGTTATTTATTTATAGTTAACTAGATTAATTAATTTCCCTTGTATTCAGTTTTATTAGTGGTGTATTTCATCCACAAAACAAATAATGAAAATTTATCGTATTATTTTTTAGTCTTAGAGAGAGAAGTTCATTATTTTTTATACTATATTCTAAAACGGTTACGCCAGATAACCTACAGGAAGCAATTATAATTTTTAAGCTTTTATTTTAGCACTCTTAAACACCTTTTTATTTCTCCAGCAATTCACTTTTATTTCGGATACTATCTAAACAATTTTTCTGGAGATATGGTCTTATCATTTTCCACTGACATTTCTTTCCTTTATTACAGGATTGGTAATGAATTGTTTGTTATGATTAATGAAATTTTGTAGAGCTTTTAATGTTTTGAATTAATACAAAGATATGATAAATTTCAGTTTAAACAGAATAAAACGTGCCACAAAATTTATTTTGCCTTGTTTGAAGTTAGAAAATAAAATTTCCACTGAAATACAAGCTTCTAATCCAGTCTGTCAGGAAAGAATTAAATAAAGCCCTTAATATTCATGTTGCCTTTAGGGAATGGATTAATATACTTCAAATAACATTTTTCAAGCCAGACGCTGAGCATTTTTTAAATTGCCATAAAATAAAGGAAAAGCATAAAATAAAAATTAGAGATTATTCCTTTCTTTCCACAGGAAACAAATGGAATAATTTAGAAAGTTATTCTGAAATTATTTTTTAGAAAAATTCAGTAAGGGTGATATTTTATTGCAATGTTAGATCAAGTTATCCACTGCTTTTTCCTTTCATAGAATAATAACAGCGGATTTCTTTTATAAGCTCTTTTTACCCTCTGTCAATTACTTTATATTCACTTGGAGTTAAATTTTATTTGTAATATTCTAAAGATATTCTCTAAGGATAAAAATCAAAATTCTTGTTATATTACTAGTGGAATCGTTTTCGACTTGAAGAGGAATTTTATGTTAGAAGTTGAAGTAGTTCTTTGATTCATTTTTAAAAAAAAAGGAGCATTTACTTGCGCAGAAATAATTTTAAAAATTTCAAATGTACTAAATGAAATCTGAAATTCCCTACTGTATTTACATAACTTATCTTTTCAAATTAATTATTAAAATATACATTACTAACGACTTATCGTAAATACATCTTGTCAAAGTAGTTAAATTTTCAGCAAAATTTTTATTCTTCATAAAGCGGTCGAATTCGGTATGATTATATGAATGATTGAAAATTCATTTTTGACTGGATGTCTCAATATGTAAAACTTTAAAAAAAAAGTCCATTATTATTAAAGTTTGTAAAGAAAAGTCCAGTTAATTAAAAGGCAAATAAAAAATTAATTCTCAACAAAATATTTAAGAAACTCATTCCGAAAAGAGTAATTAGATGTCTTACTGTATAATACGTAAATAAAAGCGATGCTCGTCATTCTAAGGGATTAATTTTCTCTAAGTGATCACTTTATTCTATCTGTTATGTTTATTCCAAGCTAACTCTTTTTTTCCTTCAGATTTGTGAGAACTAAAGGCAGAATTTTTTCGGTTTTACATTAAAATATCTTTTACGCAGAATAAATGATATAGAACGCAATAAGCTCAAATGCTAATGTTCTTTTGAAGGAATCAAGAATTTTCCGCTGTGTGAATGTATCAAAAATTTTAATGTGCATTTTATTTATTAAATAAATAGAGTATATAAAAAGGAATCATCCTTGAAAAGAAAAAGATGCACATAAGTACTTCAAAAGAGAGTTATGGCTATTAAGATAAAGTCATCTAAAATGTTTTCGGATTTATAAAATTTATTATTATAATAATTGAAATAGCGGAAAAGGAACACAAATCACAGGTAGTTGGGCGTACCTTCATGCAGTCGACGCTACACAGTTTGGCGGAATATGGGCCGTCCTGAAGCAGCAGAGAGATGTGATACCAGTTTTCGTGCTGTTAGTGATCTACGGCGTCTTGCACACAGCAACAGGAAGCGAACGTCTGCCGTTGTGATAATCCTCCGGCGTCCAGACCCACGTCTTCTGCAGGTCTTTTGATCCCTTTGGTGACGATTTAGTGACCGTGCTACGATGCACATTCAACTCTCTCACAGCAGCGGATTGTCCTGCATCAGCCTGCAACATCACGACAGCCCCCCAACGCATTTTATCTCTTTGGCTCAAACTTCCGCTTTGGCTATCTCGAATTACACCGAACTATCGCTATTTGCGAACTAACGCATAGGTCCGGTATGTCTTTTTTTTAAAGCATTGTGGTATGACCGCAGGCTTGCGTTTTATGGTAATTTTAGTTGCTTATTTGAATTCGTCGATGCAACATCTACCTCATATGTAACCTGTATGTTTTGTTCAATAATGTTATTAAGTACTCTAAAGAGCCAAATCATTACGACCACTTACTCAATAACGCGTTGCGCGACCTTTGGCTTGCAAAGCAGCTGCAGCTCGCCTTGACATGGATGGCACACGTTCTTGGTAGATGGCTGGAGACAGGTTGTACCGAATCTCTAAGCAGCGATCCCACAAAGTCAAGGTATTCGGACATGGTGGTGTTTAAGCTCTGAGCTGCCGCTCTATGATATCCCAAATGTGCTCCATCGAGTTAAGGTCCGGTAAGTTTGGTGACCAGGAGACGAATTAGAATTCATCCTTATGCTCCTCGAACCACTCCAACACAATTCGAACCTTGTGACATGGGACGTTGTCCTGCTGGAAGATTCCATTCCCAATTGAGAAGACAGACCCATATAAGGGTGCACCTGATCCGCAATTATGTTCAGATAGTCCGCAGCTTTCATGGTCCGTTCTATCACAAATAAATATTCCGAGAGCCGCCCATAAGAACGTTCCCCAAAGCCTATTACCGCCACCACCAGCCTGTGTATGACCTGCTTACGGAGTACCTTAACGGTACCTTGACAGGACCACTTATCCACCACTTATGTCTTCCACTTATCCATGATCCAGTCTCGATGCTCCCGGGCTCACTGTAGCTGACAGTGACGCTTGGTCAATAGAGGCACACGAGTGGAGCGTCCGCTACCCAATTCCATATCCAACAGAGTCCGCTGAACTGTGAGTTCCGAAACACTTGCATATGAACCTGCATTGTATTGGACTGTCAGTTGAGCCACTGTCTGGCTCCAATTTTGCTGTACCAAGCGGGACATTCTCCGACGTCCTTTTCTTTGATGATTGTGGACGTCTAACACCTTGACGTCTACTGCTGGTTTCACCATCATTTATCCATGTTGCATAAATACTGACAATGACAGATCGTGAACAACCTATCAGTAGTGCAGTTGCGGAGATACAGGTTCCAAGTCTTAGGGCCTTTACAACCTGCCCTCTATGAAATTCGCTTAGATTAGTAGCATTTCCCCTTACTTAAAAAAGTACTTACTTAACTTTTTTAAGTTAGCGCAAAAATGATTCCTTATCAATCAATCAATCAGTCAGGTATCGCCGGGATGTCGCGCTAAGCGCGACTTGTCCGGTTCGATGAAAACCAGCCCGAAGGCAACAAGACGGTAAAGGTTCAGGACACGTGGTAAAAAGGAGGTCAGAGGGTGTGGAAAGAAGGGCTACGATGACACCACAAAAAAGAGCGCAAAACGACGGGAGAGAACAGGCAGTCAAGCGCAAACAAGAGCTGAACGATGCAATAAGATACAAGATGAGTAAAATAACAAGAATAGGTGCAGTTACAATCAGATTATAGAAAATGATTCCTTACATTCTCAAGCAACAGTTAAATACCATTACCACTTAATCACGTGCTCTCCACATCAGCCGGACGAGTTCATTGAAAAATGGGGAGAGGGCCATAATGTTTCTTCTCGTCAATTTGTTCGGTCAGGGTCAAAATGTTTTGTCTCGTCAGTGTCTCGTAATGTTTTGTCTCGTCAGTGTCTCGTAATGTTTTGGCTCGTCAGTGGGTCCGTTGTCAGGGTCATAATGCTTTGTCTCGTCAGTTCGTAATGTTTTGTCTCGGTGTTTCAGGCAGACTGCACGTTTTAGTACCTCTTGAGCAGACTATCACAGAGCTATAGTTCGAAACTGAGAAATAAATCAACCAAGACAGGCTTTTAGAAATTTTGCCTTAAAAATTTCGAAAATTAAAAATATAAGAATTTTAGGAGTTAAAACACAAGATGTACGCGACAGCTAGAGCTAATACGGTGAAATATAGTCTACTGAGTGTCAACGCATCTCCTCTCTTCAATCCTGACAATGAAAACTATGTATAATTTGGACCGATATCTCATTATTTATACGGTACTTGATGTAATAAAACTTATCTAGTTATATCCTATCTTGGATATATAGATATATACATACAGCTTTTTCTCTTTGATCTCTTGTGCTATGAGAATAAAGCTAGCACACCAGAATGCCTTACGTTTAAAAGTACTATACAATAAAAGTAAATGTACGATGTAAATGCAAATAAATTGAAATATAAAAAAATAGCAATGTATAAAATGCAGTGCACAGTACGATTTGTCAGTACTGTATTTAATACTGTAATATGCTTGTGTACGTATAATTTATCCTTTAAGTTCTGTCGTATTCTTATACGTTGAATAATATCACACTGTATATATACAAAGCATGGTACGTTACTCGCAAGTTCATGTAATTCACAGGATGTAGACTGTCATGCAAAAATTAAGAACTGGCTGACTTTCGGATGTAACGTCACGCAACAGCGTTTCAAGTTGGAATGAAACATACCAGAATATCGTTGAGCGGTAAGATTGCAGGAAAGAAGAGATTTGAAAAGGAAAAAAATGCCAAGAATATAAAGGATCTTCATGGAAAATTGGATTCTGACATATCATAAATAAAAACAGAATTGTTCACGAGACAGAAGGAAAGGAATATAACATTGTGGCCAGAAAATGCCTTTACACCTGAGCTAAATGCGGGTAACAGTATAACATGATAAGATATTAAAGATTTGAAATCACCTGATCATTGATATGGCCACTATGCTCCTTACGTGAATTTCAGAGTGATTGCCGTATGCCTGGGAAGGAGAATAAAGTCTGTGGGTTGACCAATTCTTTGTCTTGCCTTTCTATGCTCGGAGAAGGACAAAGGCAGATACCAGCGACTTCCGTTTGGAGAAGCGCTCAGTGAGAAGTGTGTGGGTCCATGAACGGAAGGCCAACAACTAAAATTTGACACAGGTGATGGCTACTTTTCGTGAAGTGTGTCATAGGGAGCCACCAAGTCGTCAGATTTTGGTCATGATGGGGGAGAAGAAAGCTGTGGGCAGGATGGCCAAAGAATACATCTTTGAGCCGTATTCTTTTGAGGATTCCGTGACCCAGATTATTTATTTGAAGATACTGAATGACTGGCTTCTTCCACAGCTGCAGAATTTGGGCCGCAACGACACAGTTATTTACCTCCTAGTCACTTCGCACTTGCCATTTGTGACCGCATAAATGAACTGTTCCCTGTGGATAGGACGTGGGTCCCCAAGTTCACTAGTTCCTTATCCTTGGCCGCCTCGAAGTTCGGATCTTACGACGACATCAGACAAGCCCTGTGGGGGATCACCAAATCATACGTCAGGAAGAAGCGGTACGTGAAATAAATATGCTCAGTGGACAAGCGTGCTTGAAGCCTTCTATCATGTGACACCACAGATGCTAAAATAGATGAGAAGGAAGACATTTAAGCGTATCAAGCTGTCCAGTTATAATTGTGATGCACAGTATAAAGGGACTTTCTGGCACCCTGTACAGTCATCAGTAAGCGATATGATCATCTTTGATTGCGATGTACGATGCACACTGTCTATTTATTCTCAGTACGAAGTCATCAGCGAGTTCTTAAGATATATGGTCCATTCATCGTGTACTTCGATTACAATTGCAAAATCGTTGCAGGTGTCTAGCGACGTACTATTATGCATATCTCAAGAAAATCCGCGGTACAGGGAGTATGCGGGCTAATCTATATGGTGAATAGTTCCCCTTTATTTTATTCTAGCTAATGTGTTGAATCTATTCAGAATAAAGGTCGAGGTGACCCTGCTGGCGAGGCCAGAGAATCTTCCGCGGAGGACGAGTTTAGGGCGAGCTGCCCATTTTTTTTAATTCGGTTAATTAGTTTATTTGGTTCTTTGATTGCTCCTTAGTTTTACCGGTTTGCCAGTATTGGCGGTACGGTTTATATGTTGAGTTTAGGTTTAGGTTCACTTTCTAGCAGCTCAGGGACAACAATTGCATGGTTTAGTATAGTGTACAAAACCCGTACATTACCAAACTCTTTTATCAAACAGTAGTTGAACGCATTGTCCTTTACGCTGCAGCCATCTGGTCCACACCCATGCAAGGACACCAGCAAAGTCAATTCAGATCATACAACGTCCCTTCGCCCTTATGATGTGCAAGGGCTACCGTACTACAGCCACAAATGCTGCTATTGTCTTGGCAGGCATTCCGCCTCTACACCTACGAGCGGAGCAAGAGAGCACACTTACAAGAATTCTGCAACTCCGCAAGGATGCCAATTTTCAGAGTACCACTTACAGCCCTGCGACGCATGAATGCCCCAGCACAGCTCCTCACCTACATCCTAGTCGCAAAGGAATCGGCATACACATCACTGTCTCCACCAGCCAACCTCTCATGATTCCCGCAAATGCCTACATATATTACACAGATGGATCCAAAACAGAAAACGGGATTGGCAGCGACAACCAACAGATTTCCAGCTGGGAAAGCCAACTCCACCAACATAATAGTGTCTTCCAAGCCGAAGCACTAGCCATGCACAAAGCACGAAAACAAGCTGCAAGTATCACACAGCATCCCATTTACAACTGCTTCGACAGCCAATCATCTCTCCATGCCATCCTGAATCACAGCCACACATCACCAGTAATTGTGGGCATAAAAAGTCAACTTTATAACAGCAGATACAACAGCATTCAATTAACCTGGGTCAAGGCGCAACAGGGCACAAAGGACAAGGCTGCAGATGTCCTGGCAAAGGAAGCTCCAACGGAACTGATGCCCCTCCAGAGAACATCTCAGCTCCGCCGTCTCATCTAAAATCAATATTGCATCAAGCACTTCAGAGAGTGGAAGCATAAATGGAGCACAAGTGAAACAGGTCGCCGTACCTATATCTTCTTTCCAAAAGTGTCAACGGCTCGTCTCATTGCAACACCACAACTTATAAGATATATCTCTGGGCACTGCCCCTTCCCTTCATATTACTTCAGACACCACATTTCCACCACGGACACATGCATCTGCAGCCGAGAAGGAGCACCCGATCATTACATCTTCTAATGCACACTGACAACCGTAACTCATATTAAGCATCCCACAACAGTAACTGAGGCCTTCCAGAGCTACGTTATCAGCACTAAGCCAACAATAACACAAATCTGCAAAACCATCAACACATTAATCGCCATGGGTCACGTTCTGTGCCAGCCATGCTAAACCCTCGTCATCTTCCCAGTAACAACCCACCACAATATCTTCTTCTTTTTTTAATATTCTGATTTTACAACATTTTCGTTTCCTTGCCATATCTGTTAAGTCTCTCTCTAAATCTGTAAAGGAAAACACAAGCGCCCTTGTCTGGCCACGTGCAGCCTTGTGCATGCCTCAGTAAACTCCAGACGCAGCCTTTTTGGAGCTTCAGGGAGTTGTTGCCGCTAGATAGGGGAGGGCGTAGGACATACGCCTGTTTACCTATGTTAGACACCAGGTGTCCCCGTCCTCCATAACCTGTAACCTGTCTAATAAGAAAATTTCAAGAGTCCACACTCTGGAAATGACGCAAGTGAATTAAAAAGAGTCTCGGTGATAACCTCCTAAGATTGTGGTTTTTTATGGCGTATAGCCTGCACGGTCATGATGTACCAAGCATATGGTTAGAGTAGATGCAGACTATAAAAGGTCTATGCCGTGATAAAAGAAAGAAAAATTTGGAATTGAAAAATTCTAAAAAATGCCACAAGTCCAAAATAATAATGCAGAGAAGAAACTCAAATATTTTAGTATAATAATTAAAAATAATCTATACTAGGGTAAAATTTATACAATGTTAAAAATGTTGTATTCTGAGTTAAAAATATAACTATCAATTAAAGTTTAAACATATATCTTTTAAAAAGTGGAACACATTAAAATGAAGATTGCCAAAATGTTTCAGCTTAAGAGATTCGAGATTTGGACAGGCAATTAAAATATGAGCCAGAGCTAATATAGCATTGTAGTTTGCACATATTGAGAGTTCTCCTCTTTTAGCAGGTGCTGGCAATTTGGGAGGGACCAGTCCACTAAGTTTTTAATAGCTGCCTGAAAAATTATGGAACTGCGGAAGTCCACAAAGCTTCCTCCAAACAAGTGCCTTTCGATGTTCCTAAAGGGTGTTTCCTGCTCTTTACAGGTATTTTGACGTCTGGAATCGCTAGAGAGACTAAATCAGTTCTTCCCCGTAAAAATCATTCAACATTTTGAGCTCCAAAAATACCAGCATCATAAAAAACATCATTTGCATGGTTAGGCGTCAGTGGCATACACCATATTTAGAATCGAGAAGAAAACTTTATGCAGTCTCCGGGCCATAACAAAATGCGATATTAGGCTCCAACAGCGTTTTGTACACATGTTTTGCGATTTTACCCGCTATTTGGCGTCGATCTCTCCGTGCTTGTAAGACAAGATATTTGCCTTCCTTTATTGTATTTTCTCATGGAAGACTACTAGTAAATTTTCGTTGTGTGTTGTCCTTCTGGGCGGCAATCCCTAGCTGAATATTTGAACTCAGCAATCTATTCCTGTCGTTCGAAATGACAGGAGCCAGCTGACCGAAAGCTTCCAAGATTCTGTTGCTGTCCTACATGTGGTATCGAATTCCTTGGCCATTCTAATCAGTCTTCAAGATTTTCCAGCTTTCTAATTTTTATTCGATCTCATATATTGTCCTCTAGATCTTATCTACGGGATTGTCTGTTGGACATATCACACTGCTACAGCAACTCGAAGCTGTTCAATCAATGTGTGCTCTGTATTACAATTTCCACTTACAGACTTCGTGCTGCCTTTGAACATACCCACATTACATTGTATTGCTTATATGCGCATGCCCTTTATTACCCGATCCTAGTCGATATCCCTCATTAGTCTTCTGATAAGTTGTGACTGTTTATTTTGTTGTAATTACATTCGAATGCAGGACGCTACTGTAAAACCACGTCACTCCCGAAAGAATAGCTTACATTCCTTCTGAGAGTGGTGAATCATATTTACTGTAGACAACCATTAAGTGTAATCTGATTATTAAAAAAAATTGGCCAACGTTCAGATGAGAGTTCTGCATGCATTAAGTTGAAAATGTAATCCAAGGTTCTGCAACTGAGATTTAATATAAACGCTGCACTATTGTGTGCAATCGCATTATGGCATTGTATGCAATATTATGAACAGGAAAATAAATTTCTTTCTGTAATATCTTACTTAAAAAAAGCATTTGTTTATAATTTGTTTCAGATGAATGAAAAAATACCGCTGGTTCATTTATTTTGAGTATTTCACGTTCCGTTCATTCTTGGTACGATTAAATTTTTATATAATCACAAATCCCCCCTTTTTTGGCAAATATGCTTTCTTTTTTCTTAATTACAAAAGAAGAAAACTAAATACATAGCTGCGCCTGAGTTTTATTACAAATATATGCTGATTAAAATTTGCTGAAGGAAATTATAACATTTTTCATTACCATTACTCTAACAGTTATAAGTTATCCAGTCCATGAACGATGCGAATTTTTATTTTCATTAAAATATAATAATAAGACAAAATTAATTTCGACGGTTCTTAATAATTTTTGGTTGTTTAATTTTTTTGTACGCTTATTTTGCGTGAATTGATTGCAGAAAGGGAATATTAATTTAACTTAATTCTCTATAAAAAATATTTCATCTAGTATACCAGTGACAGCCTTACTGCTATTACCATTTATTACACTAGTAGATGCAAGGAAAAAGTACATACACACACTCACACGCAGAGAAATTTAAATAAAAAAAGAGAGAGCGAGAGAAAGAGGAAGAGGAAAAAAAAAGAGAGAGAGAGAGATCAGAGAGGAAGTAAATTCTTAGAGGAAGCAAAAATATTCAAAATAACCGAGAAAACAATGAAACAATAAAATAAAAGTCAACCATTAATTTTCTTCCTCTGCGCCGCAATTAATCGCCGTACTGTAACGAAGCATGTGAATAATAATGGTAAAAATCCATAACTTTGAGTTTTAAACACGCAGTCAAGCTGCCAAAGCATATGTTTGTTTCATCTGTTTTACTGCTTAAAATTGTTTAAGAATTTTTTTCCTCTTTGTTTTCGCCTTGTGTTCCTGAAGGATCTTATTAAACTTTTGTATTTTGTTGTTCCTTACGAAGTATCGATTAGCTTAAGCTTTTCCAAATAAAATGTTTGATGAAGTAATTGAAATATACTGCTGAGAGGTTAATTTTAAAACTACATGAAGCGTACAGCATATCGACAGAAGTTTAGCAGTTTGATTTTTAAGCCATTAAGTTTATAGGGACCTATTTTTGTTAAATATATATATAAATAAGTTATTACCCTTCCATATATTTTCCTTCCTTTACCTATTGCGAAAATTGAACGAGCAAAAGCAACAAACATTACATTCTGTATTCAGTACAAATGTTTTCACTCGTGTATGCAAAAGAATGTTAATATATTTTCATAGTTCAGATGACAGATTAATAATTTAAAAACAGCAAAGAGAAATTCGAGTTGCTGACATTTCGGAAGCAAAAATACATATAAAAATATTGCCCTATATTAATAAATTACTGTAAAGTTTTATAAATATTTGTATTTATTTATTAAAAATTCAAGTTTTACGTATTTTTGTAGAGTTCTTTCTGAATTGTTTTTATCTATTACTTACATATTTATTAAGAGCATTTTTGCATACTTTTGTTTAACTGAAATTGAGGCAATTTATTGCAATTCAGAGTGTTTATTTCGTGTATTTTGCTGCAGAACGTTTGGTTCTGGGTCAATTCACGTTTGAATGGTAAAGATAGCCCAATATGAATCAAAGGCATATGGGCAAAAATTTTCCTTTTGGGTCTTTGCAAGAATTTTTTTAACCAATTTTTTTAACCAATGTGATAACGTTTTACAATTTTTCGACAGTTTGGTGACATTTCGAAAATTTCCTAAAATTGGTTAGAAAAGGCCATAGAAATGAATTTTTTTCGAAACTTTCAGATTTGTCTACTCCCCACTTTGGGTAACTGCATTGGATATTCTTATTACTTGCTTATCTTGCTGTATGAACAGTTATTTATTTCAATAAAGTTCAGCTTCTTCTTGTTCATTATTAAGGAGGTCTGTGTGAAACCGTACACTTAGCAGTGTATATTTATAGTACTGTCAAGTGATTTATTTATTTAATTATATTTAAGGTTGCATTAAAATAAAAAGACAAATTCGCAGTTATGTTTATAATGCAGCATTTGCATACAAATTAATTCATTAATTAGTTATATTTTTAAATGAGTGCCTATGGAGTCCAAACAAAACGTATAAGAGCAACAAAAGATCGTACAAAAGCAAAAAAGAAGAAAAAAATTGTATTAAAAACAATATTTAAAACTAATATATTTGCTGCATGTGTGCAAATCCATAAAATAGCTAGGTAACCTGTAAGCAAGCATTTTACATTCTATAACATTTAAAAGTGAGATTATACGATTTCTCGGTTTAATGGTAAATAGAATTTAAAGGTAATTTTTAAGAACTGTCTGTTGACAGTTGCTAAATCGGAATTTGACTCTATATAGAAAATACATTTTGCGAAGAATGAAAAAAAATCGTAAAATGTCTCTTATGAAAAAACTGATATATATATAAAAAATATAAATCTGTAATTTTTGGCATTTTCGGATGATGAAAACACTAACGTTCAAATATAAAATGAAATCTTTTTTGGACAAGAACATACAGAAACACGATACAGCTTGCCTACAGACGCGCCCTAAACTTAATTTGAAAAATAATACCGCATCCTATTCTTCGGTGATATTTCTCTCTCAAATAAATGAAGATCCATAACTTTTCACAAAAATATATTATTCTTCATTTAATTTCACTGCAGCAAATCAATAGCATCAAGCGCTCTACTCAACGGAAACTAAGATCTTCACACATGCCACAAAGAATAATATTTTCTACAATCAAAATTAGAGACGCTCTGAAAAATTATCGTTTGAGACTCAAATTGATGCCAAAGCATTTTACAAAATAAGCCTTAGCCTTTGCCATGCATTTTTTTAAAATTAACATTCTGCGATTAAATGCAATTCTATTTCGAAAAGGTTTCTCATAAATCTTGCCTTCATTTCCCCGTTATTTGAAGGAGAATTACAAACAAGAACTGAAACAAGAAGTAATATAACCTTCACAACAAACTCAATTTCAGACCTTTCTTTTGCCAAACTCAGACATAAATGTAATATTTCTGTATCTAACTTAAGATGTTTTTGGAAAATATAGCTTATATATATCGATATCTTCACAATAAAACGATGTAACATAAAGCAACAATCCGTCCAGCCTTACTTTACGCTTGTCCAAATATGGGTACATGCTGCAAAAAATGCTATAAAATACAATGAATTCTCGCGTTAGGTGACCTGCCACTCGTTTGCTGACCTACCGCCCGTGAACCAGGAAAAAAAGAGAAGATAACTTTACCGTACTATATATCACGTAAAGCATCAGAATATAAATAAATAAATGCAAAGAAATTATATGCACTGTTACTACATTACTAGATTATTATATTAAATTATGCAACATTACTAAAAGAATGCACTGATGAAGTCCTGAAGAGGACCTATCATATCCTTCGGTGGTCGTCACTCAACTTTAAACACATTTAAAAAAGCAGTTTAAGCTTTCCTGTTTGGCATCTGTAAGATGAAGCAGTTCTATTTAACATTTATTAACAATCATCATTTTACTACTTTAGATATAAAACAATAGTGATAGCCATCCCTATTTTTCATTCACACAATCATTAGCAGATGTCTCAACATGACCAGAAATTTGTCCTCATTGTTAACAGATCGCACTCACAATTCACCAAGGAAATGCGCAGTATTGTGAGCGTTGTTTTTCGTATACCGTGCAATTATTTGTTTCTCTGTAGACATATTATCGTCTGAGTGCTATGCCAGCACTCAGACGATAGCACTCAGACGATAAAGTTATTGAATGGATCAACAAAATTCTCCTGATGATTTACCATCAGGTGGGTTTATCAAGTGATTCATACTCATAACCAAAGGCAAATAGAAGGTAGGTCACCTCTTGCTATAGATAAGGCATGGTAGGTCACCTGTTGCGAGAATATGAAATACAAAGTCTGAAAGTAAAGCCCTCAGAGAAATAGCCAATGTTCCTTTCTTTATAAGGAATTATATGCACATTTTAAAATGGAAATAACCAGAAAGCTTTAGTCTTTACCACAGTATTAAATATCAAAGCACTATAATTTCAGTTTAAAGTTATGAACTATGGTCACAAGAAAAACACGCATATCCAGGAAATACTCTTCTGCTACATACCAGAATACCATAGTACTCTTCTGCCGCATACCAGGAATACTGCTAAATAACAATTTAACATTACTTCAAGGCGATTCTCTGCTATCTTTCAAGCAAAGAACAACTGAAATCTTCTTAACGAACATCCCGTTATTAGTTATTACTCCTGACTCTCGATACCTGTAACGAAGTAATAAAGGATGCTTCTAAGAATTTCAAAATATCGTATGCTCTCGTGCTTCTGCGATAACTCGTTAATTGCCAATTGCCCATTCTGTTCCAAATGGGTTATGTTCTTCCATGGTCACTAACATCCACAGTTATCCATTAATCTCATAACATCCATTAATCCACCATCCACTCGTAACATTCACTAATCTCCACTATTCTCATTTAGTAAAAGTGCTGCTTACTTTATTATTTTTAAACAGCATACCATTTCCAAATGTTATGCTAGGACAATTAGCAACAAATTATAGAAAATTTTCATCTATTTCCAGCAATTCTTAATTAGAAATGCAAGATGGGGGTGCGAAACACTAGCACATTTAGCAAATGTCAAACATTATACGTATTTGGCAGTATCCATTACATTCAATTTTTAGGCAAAGCATCTACCAGGATTTACAACAAAAATTCCAGTGAAAGATTTATTTTACAACACCAAGTGCGTGTTGCACCTTCAACAAAGTATTCAATATATTACTGAAAACGAAGGAACGGAGATTATACATAATTAAATATATTATTCAAGTGAATTAGCATAAAAACAAATAAAAATTATGACTGGCCTATCTACATTTCTAAAGAGTAAGAAAGCAAGAGCGAGAGAAAATTATATCACTTCTTCTTTCCATCAATATGTCTTGTATATTGTTACGGACTTTGTATTTATTTAGCTATTTATTTATAATTGTAATTAAAATTGTTTTATTTTCCCGTGCAACGTAGACGATTTTTGAAGAGAAAGCTAGGCCGGAAAATTAAAAATAGAAATATTGCGATTACTGTATGAATTTCTCTGAAGAAATATTTCAGCATTTTGTTTTATTTTTTGTGAAAAGAATAAATTTTATTGACTTGTGTATTCAATCCATTACGAACGTGTACGCACGCAACAATATGTTGCCCTGTATTGTATATCTGTACATGTTTTACAAAGCAGCAGTCGGTCCCGTTGACAAGGTTAACCAAATTTCCAGTCGAACGCTATATGCCTTCAGCCTTATAGCTGCATATGCAGAGCGGATGGCTCATCAATTGTTTCGACAATTTCGGCAAGGGGTTCAAAATTGTTTCCCCGCAGTGTATTTCATTGAACGGGGCAGAAGTTAAAAAATATAAATAGATAGATAAATAAACTTTTAGGAGAGCTTAAAATCTGAAGCGAGGGTTTCACAAAACTTAAAATCGTTATTTTCAGATACAATTACAATTCTGATTACCAACAATTGCAATAAAATACGTGGTTTATATTGACTAAAACAATTAAATTGATTTTCTGATATTTCCTATTGATTTATTATTGATCGAAATAATTGAGGAATATTTCATTTTAAAATCCAGGCGTTACACATGTACTGTAGCACACTCGTGACGAACAAGCGGCTCTGAGTCGTGCACAAAGCACAGCTACTTCATTATCTGCCCTGAAAGTAAGCTGTAATTAAGAATATCATGTTCTTCATTCATGATGCACATTAACCTTTTTGAATTTATAATTACTAGGTGAAAAATATTTTGTTGTGATATTCTGAAGGCTGTTTTTCTTATTGTTTCAAACTTAGCAAAATCTATTAACTCTATTTCAAGCGTTTGCATTAAACTTACACCTGGTTCTCGAAAACCTTATGCATCTGAAATTGAAATGCCTCAAAGGACGTATGAGGTGAAACCTGCTCATAAAAAATCTGATTAACAGTATCAAAATGCTTTTAAAGAATATGTTAGCTTCGTATTGAAATTTCTTTCTGTATTAACAAAATGTCAGTTAAATAACTGAAAAAAATGTAATTTTTAGCTGTATTTCTGCAGAATTCTTTAGAAAAATGTTTCGTTTATATGTTACAGTGAGGTAAAGAATTTTAACAGAGTTTTCATGTATAACTGAGAAAAAGAATGTAAGAGTTGAGAGGTATTAAAGCTGAATTATTAAATAATGAATAATGATGCTGCTTAATTGATTATGGCAAAGCACGCGAATGCAGAAATGACTTTCTAAGGGAAATTAGATTATATTTACATAAATAAAAAATTATATTTCTCAAACTAAAAAATAACGCTCAAGAACCTGTTCTCCGAAATAAATATATATCTATTTACCTGATAAAAAGGTATGTACTTTGTATTTCTAATAAAATCTTTTGAATAACACACAATTAATTAAGCACTTAATTTCAGTATTATTTTTACTACTTTTAATTTTCGAGAAAATAACATTGCACGTTAGCTTTTAAAAATAAAACATTATAATTTCACAATGCTATAAGTTCACACTGTCACAAATATTCTAAATTTACATTATAAGTTCAAAATATTACGAGTTTAAATTTTCGAAAATATCAAAGAATGTCTTATTAAAAAGAAATTATTCAGATAGACTAATAGCATAATATACATTTTCAAAATTTTGCTTATAATGAAATGCGCCACTATTTTCATTAAAAACTGAATACTTGTGATATGATATTTTCCATGTTTATCACGGATTAACATACGACTGCAGACATTAGGTAAACAAATTTCATTATAATAAAAAAAATCTAGTAGTTTACTTGCAAAAACTGGTTTTCTATACTCACATTGCGAAAAACATATTCCATGTAGATGCTTATTATACATAAACAACCGAATCGCTCATTAGCAAAATAAATTAAATTAATTTTGACACAAAATTTTTACAAAACGAATAAAAAAAGGACAACTAGTAAGCTTTGGGCGTAGATATAAATGAAATGACAGAATATATTCCATCATTATAGTGAATAATAAATAATTAACAGACGATAGGCTTATTGCATTGATGCGATGCGATAGACTGCACACTAAAGAAATTTGAAAAACGCTCGGCAGAGACATTAATTATTGCTTATTAATACAAATTACTCAAATTATGACGTATTCTAACGGTGACATAGAATATTAAAATTCATAAGAAGTATAGAAAGGGAAAAAAAAAGATACTGCTGAAAAATTCAAAATAAACAAACGTAAATTAAGTCAAGATTATACTTTTATCAAGAGCAAGTGGAATTTATAAATTATATAATACAATAAATAGCATTTTAAGGAACTGTTTCCCGGTTTCATGAAATCACTTCCGAACTTTAAAACTTAAAAAAAAAAAAAATCTGAATGCCTTCAGATTTTATATTACGCCCAAAGGGGCGTTTATTTAACGTTTTGTGTGTTCTTCGCCCTTAAACCATAAAACTGAGTTCAACAGCAATATCACAAAATATTAAAAAAGAGCATATCTTTAGAATTTCCGATACACAGTCTCCCGCCCTGGAGATAAAAATGTTTTTTATTTCGTACAGTGTTGCCATTGTTTGCTTTGAAATCTTGAGTTTGTTAATAAAAAATTTGTTAAATATGAAATAAATAATAAAATAAATTCCAAATTTGAGTTTACAGATGCTCATACTCGAGTGGAGGACTATGTTATTCAAAATTTGTTGTCTCTAGGTACCGTTGTTTTTCCACAGTGCGAGAAACATACACACATTCATGTAGATTCTTCATTATTTATTTCTTTAAATATAATGCAAGGCTCTAATATTTGGTCGCAGCAATTTGAAAAGTGAAACGCCGTTTTATAGTCGACGACGCAAAATGCCAAAGCGAAATTAATAGCCCTTCTGGACAAATTGCCCCTTTGAGCTAATAACAGCAGTCCTTTAGTAAAAGAACCTAAATAATGATGTGTAGAAAACCCTGGAGATGTTTTAACAGAATATTATTTTTGTTTGAAAGAATATTTCTGAAACAGATGATTTCATAGCTCACTATTGCAGATGAAATTTCTTTCTAAGGTTCTTTCTTTTATTATGATGTATGCTCACCATTATTGTTAAAAATTTCTTCCCTTTTTATTTTCACTTCTATTTCAGTATACGTTCAGAACTTCGAACATATTATATTGGAGAAAATTCTTTATTATTTTAGTAGTAGAAGTAACCTTTGCACATACCGTGTGTACAAAAGTCCTTATCTGGCCTTTATTTTCTAAAGCACTAGTAATAAGCATATACTGCCAACTACAAAAGTTTTTTAAGTCATGCACATACTATTCATATTTTGGCATTTGTAAATTTAAAAATTCTGTGTTGTAAGAATTATGAACTCTAACATTTTATTCCTTGTTATCTTAGGAAAATGTTTCACTCATTATTAAAAACACAATGACTCCCATGTGATTCTATATGACAAAAACTGACAGAGATATTTAGCTGTAAAATTGAATACCATACTCAAGCCCGTACATACATAAATTGAAGAGCGAAGTGTTTGCATTAATACTTAAGTAAAGTATGAGTTTAGAAAAAACATTTCTGATGTTACAGATTAAGTGATGAGCATTTCTATGCATATTATCGGGAAAATTATTGATCAACATCCTTTTTTTAACAAGAGATATTATTCACAAAATCTTACAGAATTCTTATTCTAGAAAATACAGGAAGGATTCAGTACGGTCATATTGCCAACTAATAATTTTATCTGTATAAATTAATAAATAAAAATGAATTCTTTTGTATGAGTATTGGATTATGATTCTAAAGTAATAAAACTGAATGAATATTAATAGCGTATTTCTAAGGTTTCAAAACCTATAAATTATTTGTGTGAAATTTTTTCTGCATATTGGTTGTAACAAAACTCAAAGAACATTACTCACTAATAAATAACAAAAGCGTATTACTGAATGCCATTTACGGGAACAAAAACCCCAACCTCAATTACTCCAATTTATTTATTTATCAACCACTCAATGCAAGCGTAAAATAGCAGCAAAAATCGCAAATTTTGAAATTAAATATCTGCGTACATTTTCGTCATACGGGAGGCAAACATTTTGCGTTTTATAATGAATATAAAATTTCCTAAAAGTAAGTATAGGAACTGGTGGAATGTAAAAAAGAATTTGATTTCGTATTTATCTATTTTTTTTTAAATTAAAAATATGAAAACATGAATCGTAAGTGGAAGCATACGTCTATGGCCAATGGTTGCGAAAATAAAGGAAAAGTAAGGGATTTTGTGGACATGTTATATATTAAATTCCTAAAAAATTGCATGCTAATGGTAGTTTGAATTATACGGAATAAATAAAATTCCAAAAGTTGACAAAATTTTCTTTTTATATCGTCATAAATATGTTTCAAAGTGTGAATAATACTTCAAATTATAAAAAATGTTATAGGCTTAATTATGCTTGCTATTTAAAATTTCTGTGCCGCTAAGCAAGAATAAATGAAAGCATTTTCTTTAGCATCATCTTATAATATAGCTTTGCTTTCACTAAAAAATTTCTTTTCTTTTCTTTTATTACACCAAAGGGCTATTAATTCCGTTTTGGCATTTTGTGACGTTTCACTATAAACGGCGTTTCACTTTTCAAATTGTTGCCACCAAATATTACCGCTCTGCATTCTCTTTAAATTTATTAAAAAAATAAAGTAATGAAGAATCTGCATAAACGTATGTATGTTTCTCGCATTGTGATAAAACAACGGTACCTAGAGCCATCCAATTTTTGAATAACGTACGTCTCCACCCGAATATGGACATCTAAATTTGGGATTTGTTTTATTATCAATTTCATATTTTGTAAACCTTTAACGAATTTTTGATTAACAAACCCAAGGATTTCAAATCGAGCAATTGTAGCACTGCACGAGTTAAAAAAAAAGCATTTTTATCTCCAGCGTGCGATACTGTGTATGAGAAATTATAAAGACATGCTCTTTTTTAAATATTTTGTGATGTTACTGTTGAATTGCATTTAGTGGTTTAAGTGCTAAAACATGATATTTGATAAATAAAGGTAGCACGAAAAACGTTAAAAAACGGCCCTTCAGGCGTAATATAAAATCTGAAAGCTTCCAGATTTTTTTAATTAATTTTTTATTTATTTATCGTTTGGCAGAACTTACTACAGAAATTTCGTGGCAACGAATTAAGGATTTAAGAGTAGAAATACTCCCTTTACTTTTATGCATTTGTCATTAAAGGAATCTTATACAGAAAATACAGTTTCAACCGTTCAACTAAGTTTACGCATTCGGGGATGCTTAATGGTAAAATTTCGAATTTGGAATTTCGCATTTTCTCGAAATTTGCATTTTCTCGAACCTTTCTTAAAATGAGTGCATTTTGCCAGTTTTTTACTGTTATATTTATCTTTAACTCTGTTCATCACATTACACTTCACTTTCCTCTGTACATAATTCTTCAAAAAAAATATAGGGGGAGAGAGACAGAAAGAAATGGCTATTTTTTGAAGCCCGTCGTTAAGTTTAAAGCGAATATTTTAAGTTGTTCTGTTGTGAGAAGCCTGCAAGATTGTGTTTTAAAATATTATTGTTACTTTTTGACACTTGACATATACGAGGCGAGGAGGATAACCGCATGCAAACCCACTCATTTGGATCTAGGTCTAGAACTTAACGACACTGTTCATCTACAAAATACCAAATTAATAACATGCCGCAAAATAATCGCCACCTGCACTGGCATAATTACGTCACCGACATCAATTACAGTTTCCTCCCAGCATCTGGCAACTTTCCATGTCACGCAAAACTCAAAAACAACGAAACACACTCCATCTTTAAAAAATCACACTATTAAAGAAACAAATTTCGACCAAACCTCCGGTCTAATTAAGAGACTCATTTAAAAATTATTTTAATGCAACTCTGTGCTATTTGCGCTTTGCTTGCTAGGAAAAAAGGTCATTAAAATATTATCACGTGTTATGAAATCGGGAAACTTCGTATGATTTGTGTAAGAAAAAAGAATAATTTCTACACATCATACTTCCACGTATGGCGAGTTCCGTACCAATCCAATAAGTAATAGCTGATTGATGTATAAGTTACACCCAAATCACGCAAAATCTATTTGTAATAAAGCATATCTTCAAAGAAGATTTTTTTTCGAGAACGGTAGCTTGTATTTATGTTTCACAAAGGAAAATAAAGAAAACTCCAACGTTCTTCCGAAACGGGATCCAGCTCTCTTCGGTAGAAGTTAGTGATGTCTGCTGCCATATCTATGAGTATGGGTACGAATTTTGAGGAAGGCACGGATGTTTGCAAATATATAGTATATTTATGGCATGGGAATACTTAAAAGCATGTCAAGCTAGAAATCCTCCCGAGTGTTTGGTGGTAGAAAAAGGCGACCGAGAGCCTCAGATTATATTTCTTAGAGTGTTCTGGATCGAAAGCGACATGAAGCTGGACTAAGTTGTACCGTCAGCCCAAAGCCTTGATCAACATCTGCCGCTTTCTTTTTCTTGACTGCAATGAATTCAGACACCTGATCTGGACTCAGCTCAGGTAAGAAAGATAATTTGCAACCAAAACAAGATCCGTTATGAACTACCAGTAATCAGCAGTTTTAACCACTCGGCCACACATAAAAAATTAATATCACGACAAAATAAATAGAATAAATTCAAAGGCACAGTTAACTATGTAGAAATATTAGGTTATTTCGAAGCAGGAGACATGAAAAATGAGCAACGCCTTTGCCGGAAATCGAACCACGGACCTCTCGGTTACGCGTCGAGCATGCAGACCACTACACCACGAAGGCATGCGAAGAAGGCGGGAGAAATACCTTACAACTATGTTGTATTAGGCGTATTTTAAGCAATTTGAAAATTTCTCACTATTTTTTAACAATGTAATTATTAAAGAAATGAACATATGTCAGCCACCTTTCAATACAAATACATCGTTATATACATCGCAAAGTACATCGTTATATGTAATAAATTGTAAAAACTGCTTCAAATTTACTTTAAAATGAAAATTATACTTATTTTACATCGTACATATATATATAATTTTTAATTTTAGAAAGTAGTACTAGAACAAGAGAGATCTATGTATTTGGTCAAGAATTTTGCGCATAGAGCAGCAAAATTTAATTTAAAGATTAGAAAAAGGATAAAATCCTAAAAGCTATCGCCTAAAAGTAAATTTGATAATGTAGTTCCAGAGTGTAAACATACTTTGAACACATAATCAATTACGAAAATAGTTTATTTTAATTTAAAATATATATATATATATATATAAACGAAAGCTTTCAGATTTTATATTACGCCCAAAGGGACGTCTTATTAAAGTTTTGTGGGTTACCTTTATATATTAAATATCATGTTCTTCGAACTTAAACCATAAAATCTGTTCAACAGTAATATCGCAGAATATTTTTAAAATAAGCATACCTTTAGAAATTCCGATACGCAGTCTCGCGTGCTGGAGACAAAAAAAAATTTTTTTTCATTGCTCGCTTTGAAATCCTTGAATTTGTTAATCAAAAATTCGTTAAAGTTTTACAAAATATGAAATAAATAATACAACTAATTCCAGATTCCAAATTTGGGCTTCCAGATGCCCATATTTGGGTGCAGACGTACGTTAATCAAAATTTGATGGCTCTACATACCGTCGTTTTATCACAATGCGAGAAAAATACATACATTTATGCAGATTCTTCATTATTTAATTTCTTTAAATATAATACAGGGCTCTAATATTTGGTGGCAACAATTTGAAAAGTGAACCGACGTTTATAGTGAGCCAACGCAAAATACTAAAATGAAATTAATAGTCTTTCAAGGCAAATTACTCCTTTGGACAAGTAATTAGCTTTATTTTTCATACATTAAGGTGCTATTGAGGAGAATTAAATTTTTAAGATCTATGATATTAAGCTTACAGGAAATGTACATATCCCTGACTGAATTCTTATTACTATTGTAAAAACCAGGTTAGAACGATCAGTTCATTGTTCTGGAAGTAATTTTATGCTTCTTATGAAATTACTTGAAGAAGAAATGAAGATTTAATTTTATTTTACTTGGAAAAGAAATGAAGATTTAATTTAATAAGCATATATTATACACAAATTTTTCCTTTTTAAAAAAAAAACTGCACTACTGATTTCATTTATTTATTAATTTTTGCGTCCAATGCACACTTCAGAAAGTTTAGTGAAATTTTCTTGTGATATTATTAGTAACTAGGAAATTTATGTATTAAATTCTATAAAATATCATTCATTTTATACTATTTTGTGAAAATATGGATCAGATAAAATGCATTTTATGCTTCATGTATAAAAATGAACATATTTCTTAAAATTACTCTTCAAAACATGTGGGCTCTATGTTATTTCCGCTTTATCAATAAAACATTTCCATTTTTTGTATACTTTTCTACACCCCCACTGATGTTCTGATATTCTACGGTTTGTAAAGAGATAATAACGTTAATGACATGTTGTTACGCAGTAACGCCCGTTTTTTAAGTGGGGCGTTTCTGACAATGATTTTGTCTTCTTTACCTCAAAAGAGAGTAACATCGTCTCATGTTGCTAAAATGCCCACGGTTTACTGGCTGTTGATATTTTTGTACAAACTACGAACACCCATAATACACCTTTCATCTAATTCAGCACATTATTCAAATCGTATAGCGCACTGAAAACTGTATTTCTATTGAATTAGCGCGTACTGCATGCTTTAATCATACATCTATTGGGTTATTTTATTGATGACATTTCTTAGTTTAGGTTATGGATATTGTTACGAATTCCTGTTCGATATTATCTCCTTCAATAATCAGGGCAAATGAAGATGAAAAGAAGACGGATATCGCAAATTACAAAATCTCTCACAGAAAAAAGTTAAAGACACTGAATGATAAACTCAGTAATACACCAGTCTTTAGACTATGACGCATTGTCAACTAACTAACGAATCTGGCGATCAGCTATCGGCAGATACAAATTTTTCACAACTCATTCTTGACAGTTTAATTTCCAGCTTAGCCCTTAAGAAGAAATACTCTTGACTAGTACTATCAAAGCGGAACGCTTTCATAGCAGTGCCCCGGCATGAAGATCGCTTTCTCGCTTGAAACGGATCGTTTGCGTTTTTCGTAAAGGTCCACACAGCCCTATACAAGTCCAATTCTCCTTTCAGTTACTGATTAATTAATTAATTAAGCAGGAGATGAAATAAATCTTTGGCAATTTTATGAAAAACGGAGACTTTGCATAACGGTACCCCCACCCTTATGAATTGTTACAAATTTGCGCGCATCTTTATGAAATACAGTGGACTGGCATAACAGTTCGCACACCTTTATGAAAAGCGCTTTTATGAAAAACGCCTTTATGGAAAAACACCTTTATGAAAAACAGCTTTGTGAGAAACACCTTTATAAAAAAAACCTTTATGAGAAATACCTTTATAAAAAACTATTGGCATAAGGGTGCCGAAGATTAGTTCCAAGCTCTCCCTTATGCCATGGCAGTGCTATGAAGAGTTCTGTTTTTCCGAACAGAGGTCGACTTGCATAAAGGTCCGGCATCTCTATGCCGAGACACCACTATGAAGCGGTTGCCTCAAATTAGTTTTTGTTTCCTATCCTTGTATAGAAACGCAAAGTAGGATAAGTTTATAGTTCTTCATTTTCCTTTTATATACAAATCTATTATGTGATTTCATTAGCCTATCTTCGTTTTTGACCTTTCTTAATGACCAAATTAATTCCCCGCCCCTCCTGGTTAGCATTTATTGTCTTATACGATGCTGCTTACGATAAAAAGTCTTGGAAAAAATGATGAATTATATCAAAATTCAGAAGTAACTAAAAGCCTTAATTTTGAAATGGCAGAATTTATATCGATAAAAGGCTAAAATGGGAATGGACTGAATCGGTGCTAATCCATCGGTTTCTTCTCAGCTGCTTATTTATAACATAACCCAATATCAGAAAGTCACGTTGGTACCTTCTAAAAAACCAATCTTAAAATATAGATTTTTTTTATTTAAAATATCATCAAGGCCCAATTAGGGTTAACAATCTAAACAATGTATGGTCTCTTTAAGCTATTTTCAGGGGATTACAAATAATTACAGATTCGTAAAGGGATTAAATGCATATAAACAGAGAACGCAGCCACAGATTGAAGACATGCGATAAATAAAATATAAAATTAAAAAGGAAATGTATTAAATACGTAAAAATAAATAAAAGTGTACAAAATATACAAGAAAATAAAAACGAATGCTTACATAAAGTTTTACCATAATGCATATATTTATATGCAGGGAGAAAACTCAGTATCAGTGCAGAATACAAAATTTTAAGCCCGACAAATTGTTCTTGACATACATTAACCTTTAGATTACTTCTATTGATCAAAAGCCATCATACAAATAATTCAGGCCAGTGAAGTGGCTAAATTTTTAGCATAGAAAATAAATAAGCACGTACATGTAAATATCTATCTGAGTTTCTGCAGAAACGTACGCAGTACTGACTGGATTATTGTCTTTTTATTATATGATAAAATGTATAATGTGCTAATCGTGCTAGCCTGATACGATCTGTAGGAGAAAAAAAAATAATGCTCAAGACTTCTCTTTTGTATAATGAGAAAATAACATTGTATTTAAGGACTGCAGCAAAAATATACAGTTTAAGATTCTGGAAACGCAAGATTCAACGCATGATAGCTCGATATTAGAACACATTTACAATAACATGAAAGCTTAGACAAACACATAAACACAAAACACATAAGAGAAGAACTTATTTGCAAAAGTGAGTTGGGAAACCTTTTTAACATTATCTGCGTTCTAATCTACAAATGGAGTGTAAGAACGTATTTAACATTTGTAAATTAGGTTAATATCATTATCCTTAGTCATAAATAGCGATATATCTATATATATAATAGCGATATATCTATATATAAATAGCGATGTTGCTAAACAAGCACACTTGTTTGATCTTATGAATAGCAATATGAGTAATGGGAAAGTGAGTTTTGCGACAGAAGGCAAATTAGCTGGCAGGTGGACCACGTACAACGCACAGCTTGATGAGTGAAACAGAAGAAATCCGTAGTAAATAAGTTAAAATATTGCTTAATGCAGTTATTCACAGCAACATATATATCTAGCTAAGCTTGACTTTTTTCAACATTTTCTCCCACCAAGAACATGAAAGAATCCGATCATATAATTTTTTGCCGTATTGGAACACCGCAGAACATTTCATCGATTTTACAAGGCCTATTCAAGGGCTCAATAGCTTTTTAGTAAAGTGGACTGAGTGAAATAGATCAATTTTTAGCTGCTATAAAACCAAATCTTAACTTATCGGATTTCTTGTTTTATGTCTCAGGTGAAAATAATACATCTGCAATGAAAAGATTCGGAATCTTGTACATCTGAACTAAAGAATCTTTGCAGAAAGCTGCAAGCTTTACACCTGAAATTCTTACTCGAGTGTGAGAAGCTGAGAATCAATAACTATCCATGGCATGTTGTTAGAGATGTAAGCATTTAATAGTATAATGCACCAATAAATATTGTAATGGTTTTTAGAATTTGTGTTAAATCATCACAGTAAAACTATTTCTGATATAGTTTAGTATTCATGTTTTTCATGGCTTTCATTAAGTCTTATTAATCATTAAGTCTTATTCATTATCTTATTCAAGCCCATAAGACTTAATGAAACGGAATGAATTTTAATTACATAACGTATTGCGATTGATTAAAATGGTACTTTATACTGAGAGAGAGAGGGGAAAAAAAGAGAGAGAGAGAGAAAGAAAATGGGTCAGTTCCTTCGTTCTACTGGGCAGATTGACGAAATTCGACTTGCGTTTTTCATGTCTCGAAAGCGCGACTTAGGATATGTATTAGATTTATACACAGCATTGTTCTAACATAGATATTTTGACACAAAATTGGACTTTTTATGAAGTAACATACCTGGTTTTTTTCCCCTATTTCTATTCTGCGACTCAAATTATTCCTAGATACTAAATTTTGTAATTTTTGATGAGAAAATTATGGAGAAATTTAAAAATTTACCTTGGCGCACGTTTTTTCCAGTTTGTGCCAAGAATAATTCACTTGGCAAACTTCTTAATTTGTAGCAACTCATTTTCCTTTCCTTTTTTTCATTGTCCACGAGCGGAAAAAAAGTCATCATTCATACTTTCAAATAATTTTAACAAAGTGCGTAAACCACATTTAGCGTTATTATCGCTTATAACAAATATGCCAAATTTCAAACCCGCCAAAATGTAAATTCACCTATATATTGAGAAATTTTGAATAAAAAACTTTAACTTTTTGCAGGTATGCTTAGAAATGCATCTACTTTAAGATGATGGCAAAAACTTTATAGGTTATAATGCAAAAGGTTTTTCGAAAAATTTATGAAAATTATTTAAAAATCCAAATTTTAAAAATAAATAATAAAAAATGGGCGAATTTTATTTGGAATGAATCTAAATTTCGAAATATGAAAGTAAGAATCAAACAAGTTTAATAAAAAAAAGGATATATTAATAAATATACATCAAATTCAATTAACATCGAGGAGCTAAAATTTTGAGAGCTAATTTTTTAAAAACTGCTCCTGCGATTTTTAGAAAACTGGCAGTTTGGCATAATTTGAGTCGTAGAAACGAAATATGGAAAAAAATTGGCATGTCATTTCAGAAGAAGTCCGACTTTGTGTCAAAATATCTATATTAGAACAATGCTATATATAAATCTAATACATATCCTAAATACCGCGTTCGAGACATGAAAAACGCAAGTTGAATTTCGTTAATCGGCCCAGTAGAACGGGAGATATAGAATTGTCCCCCCTTTTTTTTACCCGCATTGTACATATTTTTAACGTATTCAAGAATAAGTGCAGTGCCATTTAAAATTTTTAAATTAAATAATTTGTTCTTTCACACTAACATGTTTATATAACATGGAATTTAACCATCTAATAGGACAATAAATATAAAAGAATTTCATTCCATTCACAGGCAAATACAGCAAAATAATTGCAGCTTAATTCTTAAGAACTGTGTTTGGATCCTTTCGCTTTAGGCTTACGATTTTCTTAACTACTTAATTATTCATGCTATCATTACTGTTAATATTTGTACAACTTTGAGATCGAGAATTTTTCAGTGTTAGTATCTTTCAATCTGAAACAGAATTTTCAGCATGCAACAAATTTCTGAAAACAGCAAGATTAATAACACTAATCTGCGGATAATTCTTTGACACGTGCAGCAATGTTAATAGTTTGGAACAGTAGAAAATTTACCTACGGAATAACAGCTGGTTATATTCATACATTTCTTTTATGAAAAGGGACAGGTGTCACAGAGTCTCCTTACTTGTTCTTCACCCCTCTTCCCTTCCCCTGCTCACCTTGGACGGATTCTTCCATTACACCAGTCAGGCTACGAAAACCGTGAAGTCCACCTGCTTAAAAGATAGAGAAACCTTCTTCCGATTAGAAGTTGAAAAGAACCGGCAAGAAGAATCGTCTACGGGCAAACGATGGGAAAAGATTTCGAACAAAAGAACGTCAAGACAAAACTCTTGAGGCATTACTTTCAATAAACGCTCATTGAATATGACATGCCGACATGAGTTTTACTATGTAACAAAATAAAACTGAACTGATTTCTCTTGCGGGTGACAAAATTAATCCGTAAATTTAAAATTTATCTACTTATGAAATTATTTATCAATTTAATTAGAAACTGACCGGTTTATGATATTGCAATATAAAGAGTTACTGTTAAACTGAATAGCAAGTCAAAACGTAGGAGTCTTAATTAATATTCGAGCCTTAACTAAAATAAAAATTACTGAAAACTAGTAACGGATGCTGACTTCCACTAGTTTAATGGATAACATCATAAGTAGAAGGAGGAGAAGTTACCAGGTGAATGATTTTCAAATTTTATTCATTCAGATACTATAAATCCATTTTGGCGATTTGGGGTCGATAAAAGTGTCCTTCTTTAACAGGAGCAATCACTGCTATCCTCAGAAGAAAAGCAAATGTTATAAAAAGTATTGAAAATGTATCAACTGTGCATAGATTTTATAGGGAGAACTCAAAGAAGATCATTATCTCATTGTAATTTTATACATGCAAATTAAGATAGTACATATTATTTTAGATAACAATAACAACTGCAATAAAATGTTTAATTAATTATTTTAGATGTTCCGTTTTGCGATTCACATTTTGCTTTAACCTCTAGAAGAGTTGCATGAGCCTAGCGTTCTGCAGAACTTATTTTGAAGAAGTTTTTGGTCCAAAGGGGCTATTTTTCCACAAGCATTATTAATTTCATTTTGGTATTTTGCGTTGAATCACTAAAAATGGCGTATCACTTTTCAAATTGTTGCCATCAAATATTACCGCCCTGTATTATATTTAAAGAAATTAAATAACGAAGATTCTGCATAAATGTATGTTAATTTCTCCAAATGTGATAAAACAACGGCAAGTAGAGCGATCCAATTTTGAATAACGTACGTTTCCACCCGAATATGGACATCTGGAAGCCCAAATTTGGAATTTGTTTTATTATCTATTTCATATTTTGTAAAACATCAACGGATGTTTGATTAACAAATTCAACGATTCAAAGGGAGCAATTGCAACACTGTACGAAAAAAAAATATCTTCAACGCGCGAGACTGTGTATCGGCAATTCTAAAGATATGGTTATTTAAAAATTATTTTGCGATATTGCTGTCGAATTGAATTTCGTTTGAATTGTTTAAGTGCAAAGAACATCATATTTAATAAATAAAGGTAACACATAAAATGTTAAAAAATGCCTCTTTTGGCGTAATGTAAAATCTGAAAGCTTTCAGATATTTTTATTTTATTATTATTACGTATTATTAGTCCAAAGGGGCTTTTTGTCCCTGAAGGACTATTGTTTTTGTTTTGCGATTTTGCGTTGAATCACTCTGAATGTCCGTTTCACTTTTCAAATTGTTGCCACGAAATAGTATCGCCCTGCATTATATTTAAAGAAATTAAATGATTAAGCATCTGCATAAATGTATGAATGTTTCTCGCATTGTGGTAAAACAACGGTACCTGGAGCCATCAAATTTTGAATGACGTAATCCTACTGCGAATATGGGTATCTGGAAGCCCAAATTTGAAATTGGAATTTGTTTTATTATCGATTTCCCATTTTGTAAAACGTTAACGAATTTGTGTGTAACAAACTCAAGGATTTCAAAGCGAGCAATGGCAACCGTGCACAGAAAAAAACATTTTTATCTCCAGCGCGTGAGATTGTGTATTGGAAATTCTAAAGATATACTGAATTTAAAATTATTTTGCGATATTTTTTTTAATTGAATTTTATGGTTTAGGTGCGAAGAACATGATATTTAATAAATAAAGGTAACTCACAAAATGTTAAAAAAACGCGCTTTTGGACGTAATTTAAAATCTGAAATCTTTCAGAACTTTTTTTTTGAAATTATTATTTTTTTCTTTTCATTTTGCTAAATAGCCACAAAAGTTGCTACAAAGTTTACAATACGTAAAAAAATCCGTGGCTTGTGAATTAAAAATACATGCATCGGAGAACAGTGTTCATTTGAATATATACATATATATACAAACAAGAAAAGGCAGAACTCAACTATATCTATTAAGTAGATACATTTTTTTCTTTGATTTCTGAATAAATAAGAGATTCCAGAATAATTAGTTTCATGAAAAAAAAAAATAACAACTCTTTTTTTTTAAGAACTTGCAACCAGGAACACACATAAGATATAAGAATTAAGAATAATAAAATCATCTCCAGAAACTAGAAAGACATCATTTTATGTCCTTACATCAACTAGAAAAATCCGTTTACAACTTAAAAATGTAATAATAATATAACACAAAATAAAAGACTAGTAATCATACAGATAAACGAAAACCAATGACGCTAATTGGACTCAAATATATTAATATTATTAGTAATTTTCCCCTAATACGTATTTATATTTTTGTATGTGCAGTGATATATTAAAATAACTAGTCAAAATAAAAGCGAAATATGTCCCAAATACAAAATATACAGCCTTAGATATGCATTTTTCATTAATGAGAATAACGCTGCAGATGTTCATAAAAGATATCAGACGGATATGCTATAAATTAAATGCTATTTAAATTACATTAATTATAAATATAAATGTCTTAACGTCACATCGAATGACATCAATCTGCAAGATAGCTAAAAGGTAAAGATCTTAATGCTTTGCACAATGACAACGTTTCTAGTGTTGAAATTACGAAACTGATTATATCGCTTTAATAAAAATTTTAGAGGAATACTGGATATACACTATGTGCAAAAATTAAGGACGAGTCGGTTTTTTCAATATAACTTTGTACAAAAGCTTTCCAAATCAACACATTTAATACCGTAAGATCCCCAATACGTAAGGACATGAGTAATGTAAACAACACTTACTAAAAGAGAAATCAGAGGGATAAAAAGAAGCTTTATTGAAAAAGTAGCATGGAGCGCAATGCGACTGAAGGCCGAAACATCCCTGTGATGGGTGTCCAGCAAGAAACATCCGGTCTTTAATAGGGGATATGATCTCCCCTGACTGCTAGGCAGGTTTCACATCATTTGTGCATGCTGGATATGTGGTTGTTAATGAGCTGTTGAGACACTGCTGCTCGTTCCTCTTGTAGCACCAATCGCAGTTTCGGAATCGTTACTGGCGATAAGTTACGTGCTGCCACGGGTCTCCCTAGTAAGTTCCGTACATGCTTGACGGGATTTAGATCCAGAGACCTTGCCGACCAATCCATGTGTTCAATATCTTCACTCTCCAACAGCTCTTCGACAGTAACTGTGCGATGAGGTGGAGCGTTGTCGTCCATGAAGAGGAACTGAGGACCCATAGCCCTTGTGAAAAGACGCATGTAAGGAAGAAGAACCTCGTTACAATAGCAGTCCCAGGTGACGAACCTCCTTGGGAGATATGAAGGTCGGTCCGGCTACCAAGCATTATGTCTGCTCGAACGAGAACTCCGCGACCTCCAAAACAGTCCCTTTTGATGATGTTGAAGGGGTTATTGCGTGTTCCCCGCTCTGTCCAGATGTGTATGTGTCTAGAATCGCAACTCAGACTAAATCTGCTCTCATCTGTAAAGAGTACTCGTCCCCATTCATTGTCTCTCCAATTCCGGTGTTCCCGGCACCACAGAGAACGCCTTCTCCGATGGGCAGGCGTTAGAGGTACACACCGTACAGGGCGTCGTGCAAACAGACCACCACCGTGCAGTCTTCTGGCCACGGTAAAACGCGATATCGGTCGTCCAGTCGCCTGTGTCGTGTGTCTAGCGATTTCTCCCGCTGTCTGCCGCCTGTTTCTTCTGGCCTGTAAGGCAATATACCGGTCATCTGCGGGTGTGGTTCCTCGTGGACGACCACTACTAAACCCCCGGATAGCTGTTCCTGTAGTTTGAAATTGTCTCCAAAGTCGTAAAACGATGCTGTGAGCAATTCCGAACTCTGCAGCCACACTTGTCACACTGTGGCCTTCCTCCAACTTCCCAATGATTCGACCTCGGGTAAAAGCATCCAGATGTCGTCTAACAGATTGATTATTCGCCATTTCTCGCTGAGGCAGGAACTCGGTGTGATTTTAACTGCTATACGGCGCGCAATCTCTTTGCCAGAAATACTGATCTTACACCGACAACATGCTTTATACTACTCAGACAGTCCCCCATTACGTCTACCTGCATATCTGCGCATGTGCTACCGTACATCACCTTACTTAATCTCCTGATTGGTCTTTCTGTCCGCTCTGCCTCTTCGTTCAGCTAATATGCTAATTTTTCGACTTCGTCCTTAATTTTTGCACACCAGTGTAATCCTTAAATCAAACATCAAAGACACACCCACATCCAGAATTTCATTGAACACTTGAGAGTTCACTATGCCTTCCATTCCAGCGAAGGCACAATCTAGTTGTATGAAGTGATTTTTTCCATGGAAAATTTAAGCACGATCAGTTTCTGTTGGAAACATCCAGATAACACATCAGCTTATTTTTTACCGCAAAGTCAGTCTGACGGGCACACTTACTAAAATGGTCAATGTGCTGTAATCTCGTCTAATAATAAGATTAGGTGCATATTGAAAATATATAAATATATGAAGAGTAAATTAAGAGATATTTCATCATTATTTGCCTCCTTAATGGCATTTTTAGAAGCATGCGCGATTAAATTCACACAATTTCTTTCTTTTCGCCATAAATAAGTTACAAAATATTTAGTTTAAGAAATTTATATTTAAAAAATATATTAATTTGTCGTTTCCCTCCCCCCCTAAATGTTACGAAGTTCAAAGCGTTTCAACAACTATCAGTGCATAATAGCTAAAAAAAAATTTATAAGTATTTAAAATACAGAAATAAATAAATGCATTTATGTTTTGAAGAGAAATTCTGTTTTTACTCCCTTGTACGAAGTAAAGGAAGTAAAAAACAGAACGCAGTAAAAAGAAAGTACTGTAATCGCGAAAAATTTCGGGAACCAAATTTCAACGAAAATATCCAATTTGACTGCTATCGAATGCAATTTAACGATGTTTTTGCGTGATGAAGGACATCTGCCCGTAAGGACAAAGTAAAAGACACTTTTTGCCCCTAAAAATTATAAAACTGATTGAAAATGGATTCTAAAGAGATTTTTTCGCGGCATCTGTGCCTTCGTACGTACACTGTAAAAAATTTTAGTCCAACGTTACACCATTTAATGGTTCAAAATCAAAGATAGTACCAAAACATGGTTCACTTGATTTTACGTTTCACTGATATTTGGTGAAACGATCCAACTAGGTAAACGTTTCACTATTTTTAAGGAATACTTTGCAGCCAATCAAACCGAAGCATTCAGCGCATGCCTGGTCTTCCCGTGATTCCATCTTTAGAAAGTTTAATGGCGGCTGTTTGAATCTGTTAACGGATAGTCGGTTGTGTATTCGATAATTACAAGGTACGTATATTTTTGGTTTGTTTCCTTTTTGATTTATGTATTAATGAAATGTAAGATACAAAATGGTGTTAAAATGCATTCGCAGTAACTTTTTAATGATTTTGTTGGAATGAGTGGCGTTAGTGCTGAAGCCTACTTTCACCATTTGGTTATTACTACTGTATAGAACGTAGCTGAATAGAAGTCTAAAAAGAGATTCCCGAACATTCTTAGTAAAAACATTGTTATAACATAATGTGTAGTTCTGCATATATTACGTAATATGTATTGCTATAAAATTCGTTATAGTCATTCTGTAGAAAATAGAATACTACAATACAAACATAGAATGTTCTGTCAGCATCAGTATTGGAATATAATAGTTCTTACGCTGTTTGTGAACTTGAGAAATAAGAAGCACATAATTCATCTAAAACGTTAAAAAAACTTTTTTGACATGAAAATTTAAGTCTTGTTGTTTAAAACTAAATTTATGGTTTAATTTTTCTCTAGATGAAAATCTTGGTACAGTGTCAATCATCATTGAAAGTGCTAAAAATTTCAGATTATGGTCAGCTTACTGTTATTAACTACGCTTAATATCCAAGTTTTTTTATCTCTGTAAAAATGTGCTGATGATTTCAAAGAGTATGTTGATTATGAAAACTTTCCCTAGGGATCCCAGCAAAATTGAAAGTTATTGATTGACATGATAAAACTGTATTTGGAATATTTTGTTGAAGTAGCAAGTTTTTTTATTGCTTTGTGAAAATTTTTGTTTATTAAATCTTATTGTTTGATTAAAACCATTTTGAAATATTATCTAAACTTTCCTTTTTACGAGAAGAATTTTTTGATAAAGATGCATTGAATTATTGTTATTTAGCCATGTTTTTAAATATTCTGTTCGAAAGCATCCTTATTTGGCCAAACTTGGTATTTAAAAATTTTGTTTTTCAATATTTCATATAATAATATATATTGAACTTGAACAGTTGTGTTTATTATGCATACTGTTATGATTGCTCACCAAGCTACTACAAAAATGCCAACAATTTATAGATTTTGTTCTAGGTACTCATTCAGCTTAGCATCAAACTGCCACAAATGTTGGAATTTAAGAAATTCTGTACATTTTCTCTGCCAAACTGGGAGTAAATTTCTGTTTTACTTATCATTCAAAATGTATCTTAATTTGTGCTTTTACAGATACATTGTTAATTTGTTGAATTTCTCAAGATCAAGAAAGATTTTGCCAAACTGGTAGTATTTTTAATAGCCGAAATGACAAAAATAATTATCTCTTAACCCCTCTTATAATCCTGCAAAATCATGTTTTGTAGTTTGAGGTGGAACGTAAATGAATTTTGACTATGGTTTCTGATTTTAAGAAATAACTTTGCATTAAGAATTTAATTAATATCAGGCATTTAAAATAATAGCAAATAAGAGACTTTTTTTTTCTGAAGTAGTTAAGATGTGCTATTGAAATTGTATTTATTTGTGTTTAAATCTGCAAAACGAAGTTTGATTGTTTAAAAATATAATTGATTATTTCTAACCAGTTAGAATATGAGCTAAGTGTTATTTCTTCATATGTCATTTCGTTAGTGGTAAATATGGCAGAATATTAGAGTAATTGACATTGTTTATTTTTTATTTGATATCAATAATTCATAGATGCATTAACTTCTTTTATAATTGGAGAGCATAACACAAAGATTTAATTTAAGTACTATTTTTTTAACTGTGCAGTATAATTTATTGTTAAGGGTAACAAATATTGCCAAATACGGTTAACGTCATTTAGAAAGCATTACATTAGTGTATGTGAGAAAAGAGCCTGTTATATAGGAAATAAATGAAGATAATTGTGCAAAACTGATGCTGTGGAATTTCCTTGAATATTTTTGCAAGTTGATTTTTGGTTTATATAATCTAAACCTTATTTTTTATTTGAATAATTTAAACTTTTTGCTTAATTTTACTTGTGAAGTCATCCAAAATAACATTTTGTTTCGAAGACATCCATTTTTTTTAATTCAAATAATATGCAGAGGACTATTTGTACTTTACCTTTTTTGTAATTATTTTAGGTAACTTTTAAGTGCTTATACATGAATACAATAAAAACGTTTGATAAATTTAAATTAAATGTATATTTTATAGTTATTTTGATGTAAATATTAATATTCTTTCAAGATGACAGTAATAAAGGTAAAGTAAATTTTCAGTTTAAATTCTCAGAGTATAAGTCTCTGATTTGTATCAGTAACTGTACATGTAATTGCTCCAGTTTTCTTTTTAATTATTTCAAATTGCTGAAATATTCAAAATATTCAGTTTTTAAGCTGTTATATTTTCAAAATATATTACTACAAAAAGTTGTGTTTCTGAAAATTTCCACTTTCTTAGCTAACAGTGCTTTTTGCAATCATATCATTGTATCAAGGGATCCCAATCGCCTCCAGGCGGGCAAGTGGCCCCAAGGTGGGCATGGAAATTTTATAGGGAGTCGATGAAGATCTGGACATTGACAGCCGAATTTGCAGTGGCAATTAATCAGCATAGTCAAGATTCCTATTGATTCCAGAAGTGCAGGTACGTATATGCTTTATTTCAGATTTTAAATGTCATACAAGAATAATATCCCAAAATAAAAGTTGTTACCAAACCAACATTGCCTTTTCCCTCTTCTAACCTAGTATAAGTAGATTTGAGTCAAGTCAGCAATTTACTATGGGAAGAAAGAAACAGGTTGAATATTTGTAATGGAAGTGATTTGAGAATTGAGCAATTTTATGCCAAATGCTAAAAGAATTACATGAATGCACAGATCACATTAATTATTCATACTTCTGTGTAATTAAAATTGAAGTTTTGTGCAGTTAAAATCCGTGATTTTGTTTCTGGCAACTTGTTTATATTTGTAAAATTAAAAATAAAGATTAAAAAAAATAAATCCAATAAACCATTTTTTTAAAATTTTTGTTCAAAATTTTAGTTTGCTGTTATTTATTTGCAATTATTTGTATTTTGATTATGCTGCATTACAGAGAAAAATGTAAGGGGTTCGATGAAGAAAACGTTTTTCTAAAGTTCTTTTAAAAGGGGTTTATGTAAGAAAAAACTTGAGAACCCGTGCTTTACATAAGAAAAATTTTCCAAAATCTAGCTTCTCTATTTTTACCTTTACTAACTTGTATTATTCTTATTTTTAAATGTAATGTCATATATTACATATAATTTTCAAAAACCTTTTGGTATTTTCTGATTATTCATCCCCATTAAAAAGTCACAAATTGATTGCTGACTGGAGAGAGATATTTGTTTGGATATCCTTATTTCTAGTTCAAAAATGCTGCTTTCATAATTTCTTTTCTTTTTCCATATAAGACATGCAGTCTTTTTGGGTTTTTTCCACTCTTCTTTTCACGTACACAGCGATCTGCTTTCACTGAAGGAAGCAGCAGAGAATTCCAGAAACTTAGCATTTTGAACAACCATGGCATCAAAATCATAAAATGACACACAAAAAAAAAAAAAGGCACATGATGCCTTTAAACAAGTCTTATTGCACTGTATGTGTGTAGGAAGTTAAGTCTGAGATTTCGCCGATGAAAACTGCAATATGCTATTCACCGCTATACTGAAACACAGAAATTCCCATAGAAGGGATCATAATCTGCCGTCGTACTGGTGAAATGTCTGGAAAGCCATTTGGGGTTGCTATGGGCACAACTAAATTGCCACATAAATATATTTGGGTAATATTGGTAGGTTTATAATAGTAAAATAAACACTTTGGTGCTGGTATAATAATGTAATCCAGCTAATTTTCTTAATGTTTTGTATTTTTTTAATGCTTAATGTTTTATAATTCTTATAATTGTGTATTTTTTACTAAATATACCTTTAGATGTGTAGGCATATTAATATACATTATATATTAGATTTTTTTAAATACCGGTGGAATGTATGCTCTACCAGCAGCAACACATTTCAACATAAATATTTTTTGGCGGCATGATGCAATGCCTCATCAGTACATTTTTGTGCTTCTTTGCTGGGTTCGGGGATAGTCTTAATACCTCCTTTTTTAAAAAATAAAATCCTCAATATCTCAAAGTATTGATGTTCGGCCAGCCATATATTTGATATTTAGCCCTGGTATTTGACAAAAATTGTTTTTAATGCATCTTCCTTTTTTATTGTGTTTTTGTTTCTTCTATACTTTTTATTAGAAACTAAAAGTAAAACTAACATTTTACTACCAGTAATGATATGGTTGATACTGTTTAACACTGGCATTTCGACCCAGGTTTGAATCCATGCAAACGCACTGCCTGCATGTTTGGCTTCCTCCATGTGTAACATGAATGCAACCCAATGTACATACCCTAGTCAGATAGCAATCGAGTGGCTTGCTGCACCCAAATAAACCAATCAAAATGAATATTTAAGTTTTTATTAATTAAATTTAATATATTATGGATGCTTTATGTTATTTTTAGTATATATTGCAATGATAGTATATATTTGTTGTAACTTATATACTAAAACACAGAAACATCAGTCAGTATAACCTAGTAATACTAATAGTAACATCAGTCATGATACGAGGGTGAGAATTATGAAAGAAAAAATAAATATAAAATTAATAGTTTAGATAATGCATGATGTTATGTAGCTGTGTATTAACGCTTCTTTTTTTAGGTTCCCAATGATGTTGAAAGAGAGCTACAAACAGTATCTAAAAGATGTTGTCTTCTTTCAATCACTGGTTGTGAAGGCCTGACCCTGTACTCCCCAAGACTACCTCGACATCCATGCAAGATCAGAATGTGTTGTGACTTATCTCAATTGCCTGAGAGTAGTAACATTAGAACAAGCTTATGAAAATCATCCTGGCAAAAGAGTGCAGTTACCAAATGGTGCGTTATGAGATACACCGTCGCTGAGCTTGATATAATGTGCTTGTCAGACCACTGTGCCCACAAATTACCACCCGTTGCATTTCCGATACAACCAACAGTGTGAAAAATCACTGATCTAATGTTGAGTACCATGCATTCTTTGCGTCTCTCTTCTAATGATTATGAGCTGCAAGAACTGTTTAAGTATATGAGACAACCATTAAATTGTTAAATAAAAAATTCTAAATTTGGGTTTCATGATATTGTTAAATATCCTATTGAAATTTTCACAAATGTATTAAAATGACTACTACATACACTTGTGTTTTCTGAGATTTATTGGTTTAAATACTCCAGGATATGAAACTGCAAAATGCTTTTTGTCAATATTATAAGTAATGGTAAATATCCCCCCATGCATGTTTTACAAGTACATTTATCTTATTTATTTCATACAATTAAAGTTTTCAAGTTAGAAGAATGTTATTGATGTATGTCCTGTTTCTATATAAGCATAATAATGTATGCTAATTATTCAGAAGTACTTGTTATTAAATTCTGAAAAATAATGATTAAAATATTTATAAAATATACGTAATCATTCGACAGGTTTTATGAGTAGTTTCATTTTAAATTTCTTAAACAGAATATAAGTGATATAATTTATTAAATTATGCTTACATGTATGTCTGTGCAAAATTCAGCATAAAATATTTCTTAATGAATTACTTTTCTTACGTAGCAGTTGCAGAAAATTTGTCTATGTGGATTTAAATGTGTTCTTCATTAAAGCTTTGCCATCTTAAGTTATGTTTTTCCTCTGACTTATTTTACATGAAATGTTTACGTTTCTATATAACATGCTACCAAGAGATATGTTTAATCTGCAGAAAAATGGAATTTACTTTTGAATTTATTGAACAATATTAATAGCTTTGGAAAATTTTCTTTATTGTATAGGTACATAAGTATTATAATTTATCATGCTTCATAATATATTTTAACATATTGTAAATAAAAAATTACCATAAAGTAAAACTTGTTTTTGTGTGAGGAGGGGACATGGGAAACCTTACAGATTCTAGCAAACACTTCTGGTCTCCAAATTTTAAAGGTAAGTGTCATGGCATGTGAATGAAAATAAGAATTATGCATGGAATAATTTTTCTTTATATAGTATAATAGTAATTAGTTGAATAGCTGTTAATTACACATTACACACAATGTATAATATCAATTTTGTTATGAGAAAGCAATTTCTGTTGTAAATTTAAATACTAGAGACCTTGAATCTCAAAGCTAATGCAATTTAATTTACAAGTGAAGGCATATCAAACATGAATTTTTAAAATTCAGCTCTTGCAATTAGCAGTTACATTTTAACTTATTCCTATTGGTGTGTAAGGCATTTAATTTTGTAAAAATATATTTTTATATACATGCTAATATATTGCAAATGTGTATTTTAATGATATATATTTTATACTTTCATTCTCTGAAAACTGAATCAATCTTATGCAAGTAAATCTGCTGTTCTAGCCAAATTTTCAATAATTATTGCTATAGATATGCTGATTTGCATAAGAAATTTCTAAATATCTTAGCCACAGCAGTAATGAATTAAAAAAAGTACCAGGAGAAGGGTGCCATAGCAGTAATTGAATAAAAAAATACCTGAAAAATGGATAATAGAAAATTTTATGACTGAACTCTCAAATAACTTCCTATAATTTACAGTTAACGGTAAACATAATTATAATTAAGGGTTTAAGGTATTCTCAATCCATATTGTAATATAGCCCATTTAACGCATTTCTAATTTATGGTTCAACATTCCCCATTCTTGCTTTAACATACTGCCAATTCTTGGTTAAACCTATTACCAAATAATGGTTCAACCTATTGCCAAATAAAGGTTCAGCCAAAGCACCAAATAATGGTTCAGTGTTTTACCATCTTTTGGTTGCAACTTTTTCAGCACCATAGTTTGGTGAAACTTTGAACCAAATTTTTAACAGTGTACGTATGTATCTCGCATAACTCAAAAACGAGTAGCCTCAAAACGTTGTCATTTTGTATATAGGACTATTTTGGTTGTGTGTGTATAATAGTGGTATAACATGTGTGCCTCCTATTTTGGTTGCAATTGAATTTCCAAAAGATTTTAAATATATCTATCTATCTATATATATATGACTATATATATATAAAACATGACTATATATATATATATATATATATAGTCATGTTTT
>KK112988.1:1228950-1265433 GCA_000611955.2 Stegodyphus mimosarum | reverse complement strand
CGCAAGTGTTGGGCTTATTAATTTACTTTTAATTACTTTCATTATGAATATATATATATATATATCAACTCTGTTACTCGACTCTGTGAGCTCAGTTTCTTTATTCTTATATGCTGGTAAATTGTGCATTTTTTGCTTTAAAAATGATTGAATTATGTTGTTCTTATCTTCCGTTTAAGGTTTTTATGCCTTTAGTTAACCTGCATGCAATAGCTATAGAATTATCAACAATTTAAAATTTGTTAAGTTTGTTTCTGTTTTATTATTGCGAATTAAATCATGCTTAATCCATTCTGTAATTTATTCGAGGAAATAAGTGTTTAAGATTTACTTCGTAATTTTTAATATAGATATTTTGAGTTTTCATGTATTTCTGTCTTGTCGCGAAGTTAGATCTGAATTAATTGAATGAGAATATTGAATCGTCTGTGAAAAACTGTTTCTTTTTTTTGTCTGTCTGTTTAATTTCTTTTATACATCGTTTTAGATTTATCATAGTATTGAATAGAACGTGTGGCAACGATTAGATAATTAGATAATTAAATAGAGTTATAAAATGAATAAGATGTAAGATGTTTACCATAGCGCCAGCTTGTCGCTATGGTAAACAAATATAGTGAATTTTAAAGAGTGCATTTATTCTATTGTGATTTATGCGCTATCGACGAAGTAGATTTAATTCAAGCCAATAAGTTTAAATTAAATGCAAGAAAAATGCCTATAATTTATTATTCCTCACAAGGAAGTTATGTGTTGTACACGTCAGATTTTTAATTTTTATTACACTTTTTAAATCAGTTAATTTATTAATTATTTTTTCGGTAAGTAGAAACAAGTAATATCTTCTTCAAAGAGATAAAAAGAGTTAAATTATACATTTATTTATTTATTTATACTTCATGTTCAAAAATATTTTTAAATTTAAAGACTATACATTTATATTTATTTATATTTCAAATTGAAAAACTGTTTCAAGTTCAGAAAGATTCTAAAATCAAACGCAAGACTAGAACGTACATAATTAATATTGTAATTACAGCTACTTAAAATAATTTTCGTTTCAGACATACCTGAATATCTTGGAAATTCCAAAAAGTCGGTTCTTTTTATTAAATTTCATTCTGTAATTGCTGTAATTAAAAAAATAATAACACCGTAATATCAATTTATAAACCACGCACAGGCAGCTGTAAAAAAGAAAGAGGAAGAATGGCAGCATCTTCCTTTCTTTACTTGTTCATAGCGATTAAAAACTGTACTTGAAACGAATCTAAAATGTATAACAAAATAAGTAAAAGAACAAAAAATGTCTTTTATAAAGAGATAATAACTAGAATTTCTGAAGGCTCTTTTTTCTTCAAACATTTAAGAGGTCGATAATAAAGCACTTTCTGATTATTTTCGGCACTTTACAGACGACGCGGGTGGTCTTGCGATTCCAGTTACGTTTTTATTATTATTATTTTTATTTTAATAACCTTCTAAAACTGTATCTGCCACTGTTGGCCAGAACCATCGCACTAGGTGGCGCTCGCACCAATTCCCTCAAAAATCATGTTCCTATTGGCCCAGTAGAGTTCTACATTCTCCCACCATATGCCTTGTTGTTATTCTGACATGGGGAGCTATGGTCATAAATTATTTGCGTCAAACAAACGGGCTTATAAAAACTCAAAAAGAAGAACATGGTCTCTATTTTTGGTAACTTTTTGGTTAATTACACGTATTTGATGACGATTTCAGAGTCTCATTTCGTAAAAAAAGGCGCTTGATTCAACTTCAAGAACAATGTTTTATTTAAAATCAGGCCTCCTCCCTCCCCCCAAAAAAATAATAAAACATCTCTTAGACTGGCTTAGAACTGGAATGAAACTATACACTACGAGGGCATAGGTCATTTTTCAGCCGAAATGGCCGTTAACCCAGGAGGGCTATTAATTTCCTTTTGGCATTTTGCGTTGATTCACTGTAAAAGTCTAAACCATTTTCCACAAAATATTAGAGCCCTGTATTATATTTAAAGAAATTAAATAATGATGAATCTGCATGAATGTATGCAAGTGTCTTGCATTGTGAAAAAACAACGGTATCTAAAGCCATCAAACTTTGAATAGCGTGGTCCTCCACTCGAATATGGGCCTCTGAAAGCCCAAATTTGGAACTTGTTTTATTATCTATTTCATATTTTGTGAAACTTGAACGGATTTTTGATTAACAAACTCAACGGTTTCAAAGCGTTCCATTACAGCCCGTGCATCTTCAACAACAGACACTTTATGCGTGATGTTTCTTTACATTTCTTACTGGTATTATATTGGTAGTGTAGCAACGCAAAAACATTACGATGTTTAACGGTATTTTCCATCGAATGACTTTGAATGTCTGAATCACTTTTCAAATCCCGTTTTCAATACCCCCGTGAAGAAAACGCCAGTTTGGTCGCAATATAAAACCTGAAAGCTTTTAGATTTTTGGAATAACTTAATTCTTCACCCGAACATGGGCACCTTGAAGCGCGAATGTTGGATTTCGAATTTGTTTTATTACCGATTTCATATTTTGTAAAACTTTAACGAATTTTTGATTAACAAACTCAACGATTTCAAAGCGAGCAATGGCAACACTGTACGGGGAAAAAAATTACCTGCAGTACGCGAGGCTGTCGATCGGAAATTCTAAAGATATGCTGTTTTTAAACATTTTGTGACATTGCTGTTGAACTGAATTTTATGTGGTTTACTTGCGAAGAATATGGTATTTAATAAAGAAAGCATACAAAAAGTTAAAAAATGTCCCTTTGGGCTTAATATAAAATCTGAAAGCCTTTTTTTGGAGGGAGGGAACTATTTTATCTGAATGTTTTTTCCCTCGAAATGGATAGAATCTTCTTCAAAATCTATATCAGTCTTAGGTGGCCTTTTTTACGTAATTAATTCTACTCTGAGATATTTATCTTCTAGTCATGCAAGGTTTTAATTTCAAATGCAACTTGAACGTAAAACTTTATACTTTAATATTGATGCGTGTTAATTATTAATTGTTGAATATTATTGTTACGAAATGTCCAGGCGCGGTAAGATAGCTTCCCCGCAAAGCAGGTTTAGGGTTGCCATAAAATGGTAAGGAAAGGCAGGGTTGCCACAGTTGGCGAGAAATCGTCCATTTGGCGACAAAATTGAAGATATGCTATAGACGCATGGAGAACCTTCTAGAACGAATTCTTCCTGGTTTAGCCCAGAACGTTCTGGAATACAAGCCAAAAGCTATATAAACCCTGCTGGTACGCGGAGAGTTAGTTGGCGTTTCGTCTAGCGAGCTGATAGTCAGTCAGTAAGCGAGTGTCTAGCTGGCCTCGACTACATCGAGAGCGTTTCTTAGTGTATCGCGAGATAGTGCATCGTCGAGTTTTATCTTAGAGTGTGTTCAGCTTCGGGAACGACTGAACCGAGTCGGGAGCTATACTCTAGCGTATCGTCGAGTGCATCGCGAGTTCTAGCGTGGAGAGTCAGTCTCGAGAGTACGTGGAGTTCCGAGAACGACTGAGCAGAGTCGGGAGCTCTACTCTGTGCTTTGCCGTGAAGCTGTCTGCACCGTTACAGCCTGATAGTCTGAAGGTTGTGTCGCTGATTATCTCACCGTGTTTATCTTTGTTAGTTAACGCCTGTAAAAGTGAATTTGGAGCTGTCTTGAAAAATACTGGTCAATAAAGTGTGTTTCGATCGAGTGTCGCCGTTATTCACTCCAAATCCACGAACCTTGAAGAAAAAAAAGTAACATTGTAATAAAATTTCAGTATATTTTCCTTTTGATTATATCAAAACCTAAATGAAAAACCACGGAATTAAATTTCTAATGTATTTTAGAATAAAAATTTTCAAATTTTATTTTTTAAAGGATTGTATAGGCTACTGAAATTTTCACAATTCATTGTTAGTTTATTATTATACGAAAGCTTTCAATAAAAGATTACTTCAAAGTTCAGTGTTATCAGCCCACACATAAGCAAACACAAATATTATTTATTAGTTAAATAAAGAAATAATTATAAACTAAAAATATATCAAAATAATCAAATTCAAAATTTAAATGTATCTATTCTTAAATCTCAGAGTGGATAAAATTTAATAACATCAGTTGGTATAATACTAATAAATTTCACGGTTTCTGGAAAAATTACCTACACGTTTTATTAGTTATTTAATCTTTCTTTTTTTTTAATTCAATTCCCTATAGTATTTGTTTTATTTGTTTAAGTTCTGGATAAAATTAACTGTAGGTATTATTTGTAATTACGCCAGTTCCTCTTACTAAATTTAATTCTCTTCGGAGTTAATTTACGACCGTGATTAAATTATTTATTTAAAGGCAGGATTTAAATAACAAATTTTCTCCACTTTTGAATTGATACTGGTGAATTTTTTCCTGCCTAATTCATTTAGCGTGCTCATTTATAGAATTCAATAACTGTTCTTTGACAACCATTATTCTTCACGTGATTATAAGAGGAAATTGTTGTGATTATGATATTGCGGATATAGCATTCATTTCCACGGTTTCCTTAATTTTATTGTAAATTACATAAGCTCCAAATTTTATAAAACTGTGTTCAACTCTATTCGCATCAGGGACTTGGAATTAGTTTTATTATGGCTATAAAATATATTCCTCAGAAAATTTTTGAAAAATTACTAGTTAATTTAACCTTCCAACCAGTAGGGAGTTTTCATACTGTTCTTTAAAAAAATGAAATTTACACATTATTTATTTGTCACAATTGACATTTTAGGCAATAAAGAAAAAAAAAATCGATGTACATTCCTAGAAGTACAGATGGTGTGACACTGCTGTACATTCAAATGAACTATAAAATTCACTAACGGGCAAAAAACGCTATTTTCTGGTGTTCCGATATTCTAAAAATTCAATGTAGTGCAATAATAGAATGACGCGTCAAAAACAAAACACTGTAAGATTAAAAACAGAGATTTCGGCATCACCTGCATCTGGAAGATTAATAACACACGCTGATAATTATCAATATTATTGCAAGAAAGATTTATTTATTGTTTTTATTTTGTGCAAATTTCAAAAGTTTCATCTTTGGTTAAGAGAAATTGTTTCTCAGAAATGCAAGTTACTAGACATTTTTTTTAAATGCAAATTCCAAAATCTTGGTACTTTTCCTTATCCCACCTATACGCCTGATATTAGAGGATCCATTTGGCTTTTTCTAGCTTTTTATAAATATGAGACATAGCCCATTAAGGCTGTCTGCATGTGTAAATGGGTGCTTTCATGGCGGATCTTTTAAGAGAAATTGACTCGTATCCACATTGCATATCAGGAAAACTCCGAAAATGTCTATGCAATCAGCACTCATGATATTCGAATCCAACCGCAGGAGGGTAGTGTTCCAATTAATTATAAGATACCGTTCTATTATCTCAAAATATTAATTTATAGAAGTATTTTTGGCTTTGAAATAAGACATCAAAATCAAAATTCGAAATCCATTGTGTCTAAACTTACAATTCTATGGATATAAAGCATCCGAGCAGTGAAATCGCTGAACACCGGTCGTTCGACTAGGTTTTAAATCCCGATGAACTGGCTGGATCATGGAGGATCGTCTAATTCCTACTTCCATGGGCTGGATACACTGGAGTTTTCCAGGTTTTCTCTACGTGCAACGAAGATACGAGTCGGTTTCTTTTAAAAAGTCCTCAACGAAGACACCTCTTCTTCTACGCAGATGGCCCTGGTGTGCTTTTATGTAACTCAAATAAAGCAATACCATTCTATTTTATGGATGTGACACATAATCTAGCAAATCAAACTCAAATTCATTTTTCCATCTTATTTACTGAGAAGATACAACTACTTGTAACCTCTGTACCATTTTCAACTGAAAAAGGAGGAGAGGTAAGGAAAAAAGGTAGACATGAATTGTTGAATCTTATTTTTATTGTGGTGAATTCGGACGAAAGTACCGCACGGAATTACTTTCTATTGTTATTAACTAATGCTAAGGGGAATGGAAAGTCTTGAAGAAATAGCTTGAATATATTGTTAAAAACTGCGTTCGTTTATTTTTAAGTTTATATTTTTTTATTAAATTGCTTTTATTTATTTTTTTAGTGCATTTTATGTCATGATTTTAGTTCGCGATTACTTTTTTTTAAGAATTTCTGACCACTTATTACAACTGCAAATACTTATTTCATGTGTTATACTGAAAAACATCTAATTATAAGTAGATTGGCGTTCGGATTGTAAGGACAGCACATTTAGAACCGGAATATAGGCAAAAACCTTTTTATCGGATCTAGTCACCAATTTTTGTAATCAAGGTAGCTACATTGGTTGTTTCTCACTAAACTGGCGACATTTTGAAAGTTTCCACGTCAAATATGTTCTTGACGTCCTAGGACAGATTTTTCTCAAAGTTTCCAAAACTGTTTACACTTTCCTTTGAGGAAAGTTATGGCAGTTGGGAAGTCAGAGTTTTGCTAGAGGGCATCTAACTTGGCGATTATTTCTGTAGACTTTGTTTTGTGTTCTTGTGATCTTCAATCTTCGGCTAATATCGACTTCATAGAGTCTTGATTAGTAGATTAGACTATTTGCGATTTTGTGAGCGATGTTGGTCATCTATGGCATTTTTGATGACTGATGGAGCTGTTGCTTTTTTCGATAAAGTTTTGATTTCTACTTGTTCATATGGCATAGCTCGAAGAAGCCGTAGCAAGGAACAGGGTGTTAGAATGCGTTATGCAGAAAATGTATCAAATATTTGTTTTTGGCTTTTATTTGTATTTTAATGTTTACGTATCTATAAGCGACAGAACGAGCATTAATTTACCTACAAGAAAGGCAGATGGAACGGTATCCATGGTAACAAACAACAAGTGCAAAGTTTGGAAGGAAAAGTTCGTACGAGAAGAAAAATGATTTCGGGAATTGAAAAAGGCAAGTAAGGAACCATCCACCATCTAGAAGGAAAGCGGGAAAAAAGGCAGAATGTATTACATCTTTTTTCTTTTTAATTTTAAATTCGATCAAAATAAATTACTTTACTAGTACACTCATGTTTATATTCGCGAGCATTGCGTTGCCATAGTTTTTCTTTGAAAGTAATTTTTTTTTCCCTTTTTAAATCCCTTTTCGCACTGGTTACAGAGATACATTTTATACATCATGGTACATAAGTTAAAAAAAATTGATTTATGAAGAAAAAGTAAATAAAGCCCCCCTCGCTTTTTCCAAACTCTGCTTCATCTCCTAATGTCTTTTTCGAATGTTTTAGTCATTAAGGAAAAACTAAATTCTTCCTTTAGCTATATAAGATTTTTTTCTTTTTTAAAAATATCTAAATTCGTGTTTTGAAGAATACGAAAGTAAATGCGTTATCAGTCAGATGCCTGACTTAGGTCAAAAATGTTATTATCGGCTCGTCATTCCGGATGACGAAGAGAAAGTACATATATTCTTAAATATTAATCCTTTACCCATCCAGAACCATCAATGCATTTTAAGGCAAAAATTTCTGCGCTTTGATTTACAGAACTGTTATTTTCTTTGCGCAGAAAACAGGAAAGATCAGTTACATTCTCGCTTATATTCGCATCACAGATCTTGTGACTGGTAGATGGACGTCCTATCAGTTACACCACGAGACTATGCGTGGAGAAAAGCACTAATTCCTTACATTGTCCCTTATTAAAAATGGCTGGAGAGAGAGAGTAAAAACACCCAGTAGGCCAATTATCGTTCATCACATTTTATTCAGGTGCTATGGTAGAGCTCTAAAATTATTCGAAGTAGCAGACTCGAAATATTAGTCATGCACACGTCGGGATTCAAACCATGGATATTCCGATTTCTTTGCCTGACGTGCGACTAGTTTTCCCACAACAGCAATGGGGAAAGGGATAATTCCTTAAAAAATTAGACTTTAAAAATGCTTGTTTTCATTCGCTTCGGAGAGGTTTTATTGTTTTCGCTTAAGTTATTTTTAATATTCTAGCAAAATAAGTATCTATTGCTGAGAACTGAATTTTTTCAGTAAACCAAACACTGCGGGAAAAGAAAAAAAGAACAGTTCTATATCTCCCGTTCTACTGTACCGATCAACGAAATTCAAATAGCGTTTCCCATGCCTCGAACGCGCGACTTAGGATATAGATTACATTTATATACATAGTAATGTTCTAACATAGGTTTCTGACGCAAAAATATGTCTTTTTCTAAAGCAACATACCATTTTTTTTCCACATTTCGATTCTACGACTCAAATTATGCCTAAATATTAAATTTTGTAAAATTTGGTGCGAAATTTATGGAGAAATTCAAAAATTTAACTTGGCGAATTTTTTTCAGTTTGCGCGAAGTTTAATTCACTTGGAGAACTTCTTAATACATGGCAACCTATTTTCCTATACCTTCCATTGTACAGGAGAGGGGAAAAAGTCAACATTGTTCCTACCTTTTTACATTGTGCATGAGCGCGAAAAAAATCACATCGTTCTTTCTTTCCAATAGTTTTAACAATGTGCGTAAACCAAATTTTCGTTATTATCGCTTTCAACAAATATGCCAAATTTCAAAATGCGCCAATATATAAATTCAGGTATATCTTCGGAAATTTTGAATAAAAAGCGCTAATTTTTTGCAGATATGCGTAGAAATGCATCTGCTTCAAGATGATCGAAAACATTTTATAGGTTATAATTCAAAATTTTTTCGAAAAATTTATAAAAATTATTTAAAAATAAATCATAAAAAATGGGCGAATTTTATTGCATGTAAATTTCGAACTGTATAAGAAGGAATAAAATAAGTTTCATAAAAAAAAGAGATGTTAATAAATACATACCAAATTGAATTAACATTGAGGAGCTAAAATTTTGAGAGCTAATTTTTTAAAAACTACTCGTGCGATTTTTACAAAACTTGGAAGTTTGGCATAATTTGTGTCTTAGAATCGAAATATGAAAAAAATTGGCATGTCATTTCGGAAAAAGTCCGTTTTTATGTCAAAATACCTCTATTTGAACAATGCTACATATAAATCTATACATATCCTAAGTCCGGCTTTCGAGACATGAAAAACGCAATTTGAATTTCGTCAATCGGCCCGTTAGAACGAGAGATATAGAACTGTCCCATTTTTTTAAAACAATAGTCCATCAGGGACAAAACCCCTTTGGACTAAAAAATATTTAACATTTCTACACTATAAAAAATACTATTGTTGAAATTGTTTTAGGGGGGGAAGAAGTATGCTTATTTCAGAAAGTTTAAAAAAAAAGAACTCGAACGTTTATAGTGAAACGAACATTGAAGCAACGCAAAATCCCATTTCCGAACCAATGGCCTAAATAAATAAAGGAACAATAAAATAAAGCGTTAATAAAAATAAACCTTCCTTAACAACAGAAAGCATATGCGCAGAAGACTAAACAGAAATCAAATTACTTTCTTCCGAGTTCAACGTCAAAGATTTCATCCCTAAAACTTTGCAGACACATTCTGTGCATTATAAGCTTCATAATTTGAGACCAGCATTTCAACTTAATGCCCAATAAATTATGCTGATTTTGCATGCTTACCTACATTTAAATACCACTCAGGTAATAAATTAGCAAGCTATAATGAGATAACGCACCTTTGACTTCTGTCGTAAAAAATTCTTTAAAATTAAACCTCAGAAGTCCCTTAACTTATTCCAAATAAACAGCTAAATAAATGAGAAAATAAGAATCGCCGCGTCAGGGTGTTTTGAGGAGCAACAATACAACTCGACTCAGTTCTCAAAATGCCTGGATGCGAAGAGACAGAGTTCCGTTTTGACTTGTCGTTGATATAGAGCCGAAAATAGGATTACTTTAAAGCCACCCGAAGCTCTCTTTATCGCAAGTAAATGGGTTAAAGTAATATTTGCGTTTAGAATTACGACTTCTTTGTCAAATAAATTTTGAGTGATTTACTCCAACGAGGCGAACGCGACATTTATTTAGAGAAGTCAGGGACGCCTATTTATAAACGAGCCAACTTCACCATTGTCTTAATTCTAACTGCCCAGTTTATTTCGCTGTGACAGCAGCTCTTGTAGTTCATATCTAGCAGTTTTAAGATTGTTTAGTTTTCAGAAGGGAGAAATGCGTTAAAAGTGTAACCCTTCTCTATACTGTACCCTGCAAACTCATTTTAATAAACAAAGGATTATAATGCAACTCTTACAATGCGTGGCTTAAAGCGTTAAAGCCGTATTTTCTCAGCGCGGAAGTGCAGTAGCGCTAAAAGAATAATAATGTTTTGTTCTCGACTTAGAACATTATTATACTTTCTTCTATTTTAAAAGTTATAGTTTCTATACATTTAACATGGTTATGCACTATGTTAAAGATAAAACTGATTAATCTTTATTCATTCCCAACAAGGCTTAAAAATAAAGCGCTCGAAAATAATCCAATATAGCAGCTGAAAAGAAACTTATAGTAAGTGCTTAACACTCATCAATAACATTAAAGGTTCAAATATGTCTCATTCATAAAATATCGACTGCAACTGATATCGTTGGAGAGGATAATAGTAGAAGAGGAATTCCAGATCCTGTTTGTACAAAAGAACATTTTTTACTATATGCTAAGTTTTGGCCTCCAGAATTCACTAAATATATCAAACCTGTCACCAAAATTTATAGCCGAAGCATGGCTTTACAATATGTGTAATATGAATACCAGCCAATTTCTTTAAAAAGTCCTCCAACAAGGTTTCTCTCCTCTTGGGCAGATAACCTTAGAGTGCTTTACCATATTCAGAAAACAAACCAATCTATAGAGAGAGGCAATTCAGATGACAAATTTTATTCTGAAATATAATGCCACAATTTTGCAGATAGAATAATATCATAATTTTTAAGATTTAGTTCATGCATGCCTTAGAAGACATACTACTATAATATATTGAAAACGTAATTCTGCGTGCAATCAAAGAAATATTTTTATTAGGAAAAAAAATAAAAGCAACAAGAAGGAATTGCTTTATAAGTTATTTTCTCCCTCCTTCCAACCTGCCATCGTGGTGTAATGGTAGCACGCTATACGCATATTCGAGAGGTCCAGGTTCGAGACCTGGGGACAGCATTGCGCATTAAAGGTTCAACTATGTCTCAACTACAGTTTTTAATTATGCTGTAACAGATTCAGTCTATTATACTTATAACTCTGATATTGGAAGACTATTCTTAAATTGTCGCCACAGAATGTAAGCTACAAATAAAAGAAAAGATTAAAATATTTATTGATGGTTAATCATTTATTAGTTGCATAAGATTAAAAGTACATAAGATTTAAATTCTGCTTTCAATTTCTGTGCTATAGAGGTAAAAAAAACAAGTATCTAAACACAAAACAATTCTTCCAACTTTTACTCTGAAGAGGAAATTACTTACCGAACTCGTTAACGCAATGGAAGTTAAATCTCTTTTACCAAAAACAGCAGCCAGTCATCGTACAGAGCTGATCTTAGGTTTAAACTTTTGCTACACAGCTGTGCTCAAAAACTGCAGAGTATTTGCTCCAAATGTAATTAGTCAGCTCATATCTAATGAAGCGAACGATTCTTCGCCTTTTAAGCTTAACTCATCTTCATACTTCTGGAGTGGCTAGCAATATTTGCTTCTAACGTCAAATATTAGCCAAAAATTAGGATATCTCGTTCAAGTAGCGGTAGTCACAACCAATAAGAGCCTGAAGTTTCAGCAGCGGTGGTGCTAGTAGCACCAGGAGAGGTAAAGTCTTTCTTAGGAGCAGACTCCAGTCAAGTTGTAAGGTTTTAGTTAAACTAACCAAGTTTTATTTTAATTTAAATCTTTCTATCTCCTCTCTGTTTCAACTTCCCGTCAGAAGAAGCGCGCGTTTTCAGCTTATGCTAATTTGAAGTACAACGAAGTACTATTTAAGCCAGAGGTAGAAACCTCTCAATGTGAGAGAGCTTAGTCTCAGATCACGGACACTCTGCTCGACGTTCGTCTGACCAGCTAGCAGTTTAGATTTATAAGCCATAGTGCTTACTACGTGATTGCATTGTAAAACAAATTGAAGTGCGGTAGTAGAAGTATATCTTGCTACGCACCAGTTAGTGAAAGGCCAAACTCCGCGATTTGCTCTGCGAAGCACAGTTTCAGTTGAATATCAGTTCTATTTTAGGTTTAGTTTTAAATTTATTTGATTGTTATGTTCGACCCAAGTGCGGTCTTTTACTTTCTGTATCTCTCCCGAGTTGGGAAGTGTGTAAATAATAGTGATTTAATAAAAGAGGATTTCAAATCCCTTTCACGTGCAGTCATTTTCCAGCCAGTACCTACATCAGAACAAAGCTAACATTTCATCAGCTCACTGTTCCAGTTCAGGACCTGAGATTTGAGGCTAAGGACCCTATTACAGACTTTACCATGTTCTCCGAGAACACGCACAGAATACTCAGTCCTGACAAAGTCCACAAGCCGAGTGGATTCTAAAAGAGAGTTGTGGTCAAGTCTAATAGCAGAGTAGATTTTACAAGAGAGCTGAGGTTAAGTCCAACAGCCGAATGGATTCTACAAGCGTGTGTGGCCTTATCACAGACAGACCGGTGGACTTTACGAGGACTGTGGCGAGTGACCCTGTTCCCCAGTTGCTGAACAGAGTACGTCCAAGAGAGGTCGTTTGGTAGTATCTAGTATCTCAGAAAGTGAGAGATTGTACCATGAGATGCCCAAATCCGCATAAGATGTTGTTTGTTAATCTTTTCCCACGCTGAATTAAGATTTTACAATCAAGTTAGTTTTAGCAATATAACTGTATTTTGGCTGAAGCTTTTGTGTTTTCTACAAAGTTATAGACTCGAAGTCGGATGTCAGCAAGTTTTCGAGAGTTAAAGTAAAACACAAATGCTATTCAAGTCCAAAAGTTAACATCTGGCTTTGGTTATGAATATTTAAAAAAAAGCAAAAATATAGAGCGATTTAAAGCCTTTAGTTAGCTGATAAACGTCAAAATAAAACAACACTCTTGAAGAATTTGATGCGTAACTTCTTTGTATGTTTCAGAACTACTAATGAAATTTAATAATACCTGATAATTATAGATAGATAGAATGCATGCGATATGAAAATGAATTTATGAAAATGCCATCTATCGAAAATTTGACGATAAATCTCTGTGTTAGTTGAACATTCAAGCATGCATCAATTGACTCGCCTTGATTGGGTACAGTTTAGACCTCATTCAACAAGTGTGAATGAAGCTTTAAAGACACAGAACTATATTAATTGTTTTAAATTTACTGCGGTTGTAACTAACATGTTTCTAATTTTCACATTTCATCACTCATAAGATTTATTGATTCAAAATTTTTAATTTTTTTATTCAAATAATTTAAAATAATTAATGAATTTAATTTTTCAAAAAATATAAATTTAAAATTTAAATTAAAATCGCACTTTTGAATTATATATCCGTTGTGTTTTATGACCATATAGTCTTTTACGCAGGCACAATGAGCAGTTTTAAATTACACAATAGCAGATGGAAATTTTATTATTTTGAAATGTCTTAATAGCATTTTTTTGATAACCAGACTGATGGTAACGGTGTGCCAATTTTCAAAAACAGAAAAAGTTTGAAAGGTGACTTTATTATCCTTACCAAGGCTGTGAAATAAATAAGGACATCATAAACTGAAACATTTTCAGGTTATTAAAATGTAATCGTTGAGCAGATAAGCGCTAAAGTTACGACTATCAACTTTTAACGAATGCGTTCAAGAAAGGGAATTTTCCAAAAATTCGACCTCTCCTGAGTACCAATTTTACAACGAATTTTATCTAGAATCAATCTTAAATGCGTGTACAATACATAGCTGATGAACGAATATTTTTCGATGATCCTATAACAAGTTCTGTTAGCTCCTAATGAATCATCGACAAGGCTACATATTTCCCAACCTACTTTCAATTTTATAATTCTGGTTGGACAGCGAATGATAGTCTGAATATTATATGAATCTACGGATGAAGTCTTAGTTCTTAAGTGGCCCTCTAGTAAAATGAAGCTAAGGCTTTCTTGAATATTTCATGAAACTGTGCTATTATTAGAGAATTTCCATATCTCATGTGTTTTGATTGGAAATAACTCCTTATTAGTATAACTTCATCCATGAGTTTTAATAATATGTAGATGCAATCACATTTATCAATGCCTATTGCTTCATATATAAATACTGAATTAAATACCTCATTGACCATGTATATAGATTATTTTATTCATTACAAACGGATTACTTTTTTTTATATGCTCTAAAAACACACCTTTTGCTTCATTCAGATTCATTGGGGGCTGAACAGATAAGACAGTTAAACACGGGCACTTTGAGCTACGTGCTAATCGAAGGAAACAGGCTAGTTGCATGGGCGTTTTCCTGATTTCCCTCATGTGTAATTTGAATACAAGTTTCCATTAGAAAATCCTCCACGAAAGTATCCTCCTCTTAGGCCGATAATTCCGGTAGGCTTTTCCTTACTTAGATCAACCAACCAACTTTAGCGCCTACAAATTACGATAACCTCTGTCACCTTGTAGAAATATTAGGTACTTTTCGAAAGCAGGAGAGATGAAAACTGACCATTGCCCTCGCCGAGACTCGAACCACGTACCTCTTGAGTACGCGCCGAGCGTACTGACCCTACACCACCAAGGCATGCTAAGAAGGCGGGAGAAATACCTTATATACTCCCTCTTTTAAAGGGCGACTTGGGATTAGGGAACTCACTCGCCAGATCCTGGTGGTGGAGAATCATCATCCACTACCTTTTTCAGTTCGGGCGCCCCTGTAGAGACATTAGGTGTTTTTCGAAAGCAGGAGTGGTGAAATATGAAAGAGCCCTAGCCGGGACTCGAACTACGGACCTCTCTAATACGCGCCGAGCGTGCTGACCACTACACCACGAAGGCATGCTAAGAGGGTGAAATACTTTATAATCTCCTTCGGAAATCATTAAATTTTATATCGGAATATTTTCTATTCCTCATCCCAAAAATTCGAGATAATTTAATGTTTTCAGGTAATATTTCAATTTCAAGAAGCGAAGAATTCAACAAAAATATGCAAGAATCCCAGGAAAACGAGTTCCTGAGATTCCTTTTTTTTTTTTCTGTTTTGTTTGTTTCCTAGAATTGAAATATTTCTTGAAAGGAACCTTATATTCCCACAAAGTTATTACTGAACTAAGACATTTAAAGAGGCCAGGTTTAATTAATAAATATAAGTTTATTATGAAAGGGCAAATGGCGAAACATAAGGTTTCATATATTTTTAACAAATATTCTAAGAAATATTTTTGTGGTTATTCCTGGAAATTATGTAAAGACTCTTTTAAGGTTTCTCTTAAATTAATTCTCAATAAATTTGACTCAGTCAATAAGCTTGATTAGCGCCAAGAGTTTTCACCTTTTTACCTCTTTTGCCATTTTTATCTAATTAGTGTATTAGAACGTCGAAATTATACTAAGCAGTGTAGAGTTAAATAATGATAATAAAATGGAAACTGGTTCAAAGAGAAGATCTTCAGTTATAGTTACCATGACGAAAGATGTAAACTCTCGATTAAAGAGGATTTAATATAATATAATGATGACTTTCAAGCTGCTCGATAATCGGGTAAAAGGTGAAGGCAGACAGTGGCTACGTCTTAGGAAGCCATGTTTTAATACAATTGATTATCCGCTTGGAATTATAACAAACAACAACATTAACAATGGCTGAATGCACATGGTCTGATAGGCAAATAACAGATGCTCTTGGAAATTGAATTTGTAATAAAACTAGCCAAAAATATACTAATATATAAAATTCACAAAAACAATTTCCTTTAATAAGCGATACTTATCATTGATATGTAAAAGTCATCAAATCCTTTTACGAAAGTCATACTCATTCAAGCTATATTCAAGCCGATGGTAAATCCTCGGTAGTGTGATGTTATGTCACTCTCCAAAAAATTTTAAAAGAATGCCCTAAGGACATTTTAGATATCAGAATAATTATACATACAAAATGACTTTGGCTGAAATTAAAAAGAATATTTAATAAAAATATCACCAAAAAGGAAGTTAAAAAATAAACTAATGAGTGAAGTTTTTAATTAGCTTCTAAAATTAAAGCATTATTTATTATGAATTTCAATATATAATTTATTATTAATAATATTAATGTGTAATAAACACATATTAATTTTTTTTGAACAGAATCGCTAATAACTAGTAAATAATAAGCAATTTTAAGCTTTGTATCTTGCTTATTTTTTTAAGTGATAATATTCTTTAACAAAGGAACTGCAATATTATTAAACATAGATCAAAAATTAAGAATTAATTTTTTCCCAAGGTAATAAATGAGTGGCATTAGAAGAAAACAGAAAAGTTTCAAAATCTAATCTTTAAGAATTATTACCTATATTATACACGCAGCATTCACTTAAGTCGTTACCCGGCCTTTATTTTCACTCATATAAAAAAATATTTACTTTTCTACTACTGGAAAGACGTATATCGTTTTTGCCTAACATATAAAATCTTGTGCTGGCAAAATAAACGATTTTGCCTCCAAAAAATACCCTAGAAGAACGAAAAAAAAAATCTAGAAGTTGTCCTTGGCAAATGTCGGCACTGCATGATAAATAAGATCTATAATTTACCTTCTTATTGTCCTCACAAGTAGCGGATTCTCTGGATGTTGCCATTCGGCAAAGCATAAGATCTTTAATTTTCTCTTAGATTTAGCCAACTTTCTAATCAATAAACAAAGTGAGTGATTTTGAAGCAATAAATGTACTTCTTAATATTTTAAATTCTTATTTTGCTTTTTTAGGAACTAACCGAATTGTTATCAATTAAAAAGCATTTAATGCAAAATGTATTGTCCACTTTTCGAGGGAAACATTTTTGGAAAGATACTGGTATCTTATGCAGATGATTCAAGCCTTACATGCTGGTTGCTATTTAAAATTACTTCTGATATTCATTGAGTATTTTTAGCCTGCTTTAACACATTTTATTTCTCTTATTGTGCTTTTAAAGTTTTGTGTGCTTTTAAATTTTAATTGGTACGTTTTCAACTTCTGCCCTGTTTGTTCTGTGTTTTTATACATATATTAATGAATCACATTGCATTAACTACTTTTGACAGAAATAAATAAATAAAAATATATAATATATCAGACTGATAATTTTAATTTTGTTGTAATTAATGAAAGTTTTAAACTCTATGTGTCACGTAATCGATAACAAAATAATTCTTATAAACATTTTTATAATCTTTTAGAATTTTAACTTCTCCCCCCTCAAATTTGTTTTTAAACTTTTCGAAATTTTTGAGGTGAAAGCTTTTTCTAGATATTAAATTGTAAACTTGTTATCTTCGAGCTGCAGTTTTCTTCTCTTTTAGGTGAGAAAAAAGGAAACCCACAAACAGCAAATTTTATAAGGTATTTCTCCCGCCTTCTTAGCATGCCTTCGTGGTGTAGTGGTCAACACACTCGGCGCGTACTCGAGAGATCCGTGGTTCGAGTCCCGGCAAGGGCATTGCTCATTTTTCCTGTCTCCTGCTTCGAAATAAAATAATGACTCTACAATTTTTACGTCTGTTTAGGATGAAAAATTATGTCATCGTATCTGCTTATTGTCCATAGTTATCCGTGGTTTTTCCCTGTTCTGAAACATTTCGAAAGTTAAAAAAATGAGATAAAAAGTTATGAAATGTCATTTTCTATATTAAACTACAGTAATAACATCACACCGTTTTTTTTTCTTTATGCTTATAGTTTTAACACAGTAATGAATCTTTCTATTTTTATGTTCGATATTTATTAATTTATTATTTTATTTGATAAGCATGTTCCTGTAAGTAACATATTTTACAAAATCTGCTGCTTTTCCAGTCATGATCCAATTTCATTATTTTACTGTGATTCGCAATATATTGCAAACTTAAGAAAAATATATTTTCCAATTGAACGTGAATGAAAGTTTCATAACTAACAATGCGTTCTTGAAAACAAATGCAGCAGTTCTAAATATTTACGACGAATACTCTGATTTTAAGTAATAAAAAATAACGGTTCTGAAAATATTTCAATCTACAAAGAATATTTCGGTCTTTAATATTAAGAGTATTTTCATTTTCGATGTAACAAGAACCCTCAAAATGATATTATAACTCAATTTAAAAAATATTTTTGATTCTTGTGTATGGAAGGGGAGGGCGGAAGAATTAAAGTGCTGGAAAAGAGAATAGTGTTTTAAAAATAAAGCAGATAAAATTCTTAATAAAGATCAAAACGTCTTCATCTTTATATACGTAAATATTGTTGCGTTATACGGGTTCGTGGATTTGAGAGTATCCGATGAAAACACGATGCAGAACAGTAAAAAGCACAATTTATTTACAAGGATCACTATTTACAGCACAGTTCCAAAATTACCTTTAAAATCGTCGAAAATCTACAATAAATACGCTGAAACAATCAGCCACACAGCTTCAGGCTATAACTGTAAAGGTAGCTTCACGGCAACACTAGACTTATAATAAACACCGTGGAACAATCACCTATACACTGTCAAGCTATACTGTAAAGTTAGCTTCACGGCAAAGCACTATCTCGATCGCTTTCCGTTCACAAAACTCTCGCGTAGCTTAGCACTCACAGTAAACAGCTATTCTCACAATTAATCACAATTAATCACACACTTAATCACACTGCTTCACAATCTGCCTGCTCTCAGAAACGCAAGGGTTTATATAGCTTTTCTTTAAGTTCCACACGTTTCGAGAAATATCTCGACAGGAAGTTATTCTAGAAGCTTCCCGATTGGACCATGGGATATCGCCAATTTGGTCGCCAAATGGGCGATAAAGTCGCCAATCTGGCAACCCTACCATACATTATTTTATGGCAACCCTAGTGCTATGCCGGAAAGCTTACATACAGGCGCAACCGCCGAATTTTCGCAACAATATATATGAGAGAGGAAGTTCTATCGTTATAAATGCCCGTACGAAATATATATGTATAAAAATTTACTAAATAAATGCTTTTAAATATTTAGAATTTTTTTTCACGGAAGTTGCAAGAAGTTGAAAGATTGGTAACAGAGTTTTATTTAATTTTTTGTGTTAACTGTATTTTCGATAATATAAAAATGGAAAAATGATATAGTATGCTTAATATTTTTATATGTATATATTTGTAAAAGTATGAAAATATAAATATTTATGATTATATTTCTCATACGTTGCGGAACTTTTAAATGCATAATGTAAATTAGTTAGTTCTATAAACATTAAAGATAAGAAGTCGTTATTTTTATTTTTTAGCGTTGAAGTATTCCGTGTTATGAAAAGAATGAAATCCCCTAGTTTACCACGTTTTCCAAGCAGAAAACAGGAAAAATCAGCAATGCCCTCACCAGCATTCGAACTCCGGACCTTCCGATGCTACCTGGATGTGCTTTTTAACTGCATCAAGAAATCTCGCGGTAAGGAGGGAGAAAATTCTCTACCGTCTCCCCCATTTAAAGGGAAACTAGAGAGGAGAGGACCCCGTCGCCAGATTTGAGTGGTTACGAATTATCCACATTTTAGTTCGGCCGCCAGTTATAGAATCGTTAAGTTTGTTGAGGAAAAAAACATGAAAAATTTGCAATGCCGTCAGCGGGATTTGAGCTCCAGACCTCCCGATACTATCCAAACACGTTTTAAATTAACCACAGTGGCATGTCGTAAGGAGGGAAAACATTATTTACCGTCTCATTAACAGCTTGCAGCACCTAAAAATATCACTCGAACATGTTAGAATTAATGTTCGGATCTTCATTAGCACCTCGAGATATTATTATTTAGTGATTTTAATATCTCAGTCAGAAAGAAGTTATAACTTTGCATTTAGCGTTTTTCAACAGCTACACACAAAACTCAGAAATTACTTACTGCCAATCGATGATACTTAAGATCTTTTATTCAGCATTCCCTATTATAAAACTGTGTTCCTGTTCAGCGTAATAATATTAATTATTTAGAATGCATTTCATGTACACCTCTTAACAACACTTGTAACAAGAACCATTTTTTATCATTAGTGTAAGAAATAAATTGCGCCTGTATTATCATAAAATATATAGACTGCAAAATTTCTAATTCTCGGTTTCGACATGTGTATACATAAAAAATAAGATCTAAAGGTAATGATGAAATTTTGTAGTGGCATGTAAGATCATAATTCTTTAAATAAATTTCCTTTTTCAATTACATTCCAATGGTACTTTTCGTTTCAAGCGCTAGATAATATACTTCATAATATTTTGTATTTACCTATTTATATGACTTTACTCTTACAAAACTAAAATAAAAAAATAAAGCTTTCAAAATCAATTTTTAATTTAATTTTAATTTTACTAAATAGTAAGATCTATGTTTATTAGTTGGAAGTAGAAGGAAATATTTTTATTGATTTAACAGTAAAATCTTAACAGATAGTATTCTATAATCTGACTTTTAATGAATCCTCTGTTATTGTTATTAGTTTAAATACATTTGACACAATAAGTTGAATGCAAAGAATTCCTAATTCATTTGAAGTACTTGAATTCATTTGAAGTACCGATCCATTTCATTGTGTTAAATTTCTTAGAAAAAGGAAAACTAATAATTTTCTTATTTAGAAAAAAAAAAGAACATATTATTATTTCCAAAAAAATACTAGGAATATATTAGTTAAGACCATATTTTTAAAACAGAATACATAATTAAAAGAAGCCAAATAAACACGTTTATACGATTCTTTGCGTTTTTCATTTAAGCACTTTTATTCGTTTCAGATATTGATTTGTTTGACTCAGAAGAATGTAAGTTAGATATTGTTTATATTTATTTAAGAAAGTAAGATATTGGTTATATTTATTTAAGGAAGTATGATATTGTTAATATTTGTCTCTTTAGATTATGGACCGCATGTCAGGAAAATTAAAAACCGAACGAAACTATTCTAGATAAAAAATATGCAGCAAAAGAAGCCTTTTTTTATTAACTGATTATTATACATTAATTATTTTTGAACAGAATCATTGATAACTATTAAATAATAAGCAATTTTAAGCTTTGTATCTTGTTTATCTTTTTAATATTAATAATATTCTTTAATAAAGCAATGGCAATATTATTATGTGTAAATAAAAAATAAAAAATGTTTTTTTTTTTACCAACGTGGTAAATATGTGGCATTAGAAAAAGACAGAAAAGTTTCAAAGTCTAATCTTTCAGAACTACTACATATATTATATACAGGGTGTCCACTTAAGTCCTTAGCCGGCCTTTATTTTCACAAACCGTCGGTCATAGACATACACTTCCACTCACAAAAGTGGTTTAAATGAAGCAAAAGATTCCCGTTTTCGTATTTTTAAATCAAAGAATTAATTTTGTATAAAATACGAAAATTAGCTCTTTATACGTTCCTTCGGTCCTTATACTCATATTTAGGAAACTTTGTACACGATATAAAAAAAAACAAAAGGATTCACTTCCGCACGAGGATGAGAAAAATTGACTGGGCTATTTAATTTCAAAATTTGCGATATTTGATGTTATTTTGAATTTACACTAAGGTGCCGATTAAAAATTAAATTAGAATAATTCGAGGTTTATTTTATTTCTCTTAAAACCATTCAATGATATTCTTTTGTAATTTATAATTGTATTGTCTTTAATTTATAATTTTGTTACATTTGGTATGCCGAAAGAATTTTCAGAATAATTTATAAGTTTTCCACGTTTAAGAGTAATTTATACGTTTAAAATTACATTATTAATGCTCTCATGAATTTTATGACTCCAAGACAGTTGTCATCTGTGAATAAAATCTTTTTAGTCTGGGGGAAGGATTATAATGATAAATATTTCTCACAATAATCTGCGTAAAAAGGCTCGTCACGATATCTCCTTTTTTTTCAGAATTCAGAATGATACTGTTTTTTTTAGTGGCATAAAAATGTTAATATTTCCCTCTGCAGTTTGGGTACGGGCCCTGAATATGATTCCTATTTCTATAGCAAATATCTCGGAAATTTTTTTCGTACGACAGACAAAATATTTGTGTAGTATTTTTTATAACAAGCAAAACATTTTTCTTACTATAAGCATAGAGATCAGAGGAACGTGTAAAAAATTAGATTTCGCAATTGGAAAGGGTATCCTAGTCCCTGGAAAGGGTATCTTACCACCAAAACACTCGAGAGAATTTTCAGCTCGCCGTGGATTTTAAGTGCCCTCAAGCCACAAAGACACTATGCACTTATAAACATCCAAGCTTTTGCGAGAATTCGATCCCCGGTCCGACGATACGGCAGTTAACAATGCCGTATTTTGGAGCTAAAAGCAGACATTATGCATATATATTGTGTGCTTTAGCATAATAATTTATTTGCATATTTATGGCCTATAAAATCAGCAATTTATCTAATGAATAAAACTGCCTTGCCGCTTGGTCTTCAGTAAAATTTTAATTTCAGAGCATTAAAAATTTATAAGAACACATGACTGCTGCATATTCGCACCACGAATTCTTCCACTGTCAGACTGTATTTGAAAACTTTGTAGGCGGTAAATTAAATTCAAACTGAAACTATTCACTAGCTACCAGTTTGAAGTATCAGGCTAGCGTATTTGAGAGCAAAGGAGCGCAATAAATTGCAATTTCTTCAGCTTTACGACCCCATCACTTCCTTTCTCCCTCAATTGTTAACGGTCGCGAATTTACAGCCAAATTAAACAAGGTTCAAAGTTTCTCGTAACACTCTTCTTTTACAGCAGTAACTCAGGGAAGGTTTACAGCTTTCGGAGTTAAGGAGGCAGCAGGGTTTGCAATTTCGTGGCTTGAAACAGCTTGTGGAATTGACCTCAGTTCCCTGAAGGGAGAAGGATGTCAAAAAGCAATTATCCACCAAATAGTCCTACCGAACTGTCTATATGCGAATGGATTTTCTCAAACACCCGCATTTCATACGCCATATGTCTAGTTGTTTCTTTGCTGTGAGAAAGGCATATTATAAAATTTTTTTCTTCTTTGATTTTCATTTTTACTTCCTAGTACGAAATAAAGGAAGCATTCAAATCATGAATTATATCAAGTATCCTATTTCAGAAGAAATTATCTATTTTGACCTTTCCCGAATCCATTTGAACGATTTCTTTTTCGTGCCGTCTGGGGACAGAATAAATGACTCTTTTTTTCCAAACGGTTTCTTAAATTGATTTAAAATGGATTCAAAAGGGACTTTTTTGTGACGTCTGTACATGCATACGAACTCACTGGTGTAAGTCAGAAATAAGAGTATTTGGAAAATATTTCGGACATACACCAAGCGACTATGTGAATGTTGACATTCACCGGTGAAAGTCGACATTCTCCAGATTTCGGTGTTTCACCGTAACATATATATATATATCGTCGTTGTAGCTTATGGTGAAGGCTTACAGATACAGATAACAAAACACGAACTTGAAGAATTTCCAGTCCTTATTTCCGCGCATATAAAATCATCTCAGCAGATATTTATCCAATCATAATGAAATCCAACACGTTTCTGTGATTCAATCGTAATGAAACATGATAACTTCTATGTACATTGGTTTTTAACAAGAAATGACGCAGGCATTTTACGAAGCGAAACGAGGAGATATTAGCAAGTTAGAAGCTAGTAGAATAACGACGTAAATAGTTCGCCAGAGATATTTATACCAGAGCAGGTGCGATTCTAGAGACAAGCTATGATTGATTAATATTAGTTTTGGTTGCCCTTTTCAAGCAGCGTTACATAACGATAGAAAAATCTCGAATTTGAGAATAGATGAATTTAGGGGGGAAGCATAAAATCTAGAATGTTAGTTTTGAGATCGCCAATTATTTTTTAAAGCAGCTATCCTATTTTGTTATGTGTTACATATACTGTAACGTTTCCGAGCTTTTTGTCTTTTTAAATTTATTTAAAACTTAACAACAAATTCATTCGTGGTTAAATAATGGATGAATAGCGTAAATCGTTACATAGCTATATCTTACAGAAGGGAAAGAACGAGCTTTCCGCCAGCCTTTTCTCTGACTACATGTCAACCAGGCGAACTGCTTTCTCTCTTCTAACAAAAAACCAGGCGAACACCCGTAAAGAAGTCGGCATCATAAAAGCATTAGTGGATAGAGACCCATTTGCATTCAGGACAATCTCATCGCCGATCGTTTCCACCTTGGCCCTAAAAATGAGTTTCTTTAAGTTGGTCCGAAAGAGGAAGTCTCTAATAATAACCAGCTGCTTGTTTTCCTAATGATCCATTTGCTGTTACAGTTTGTCGCAATACACATGAAGGAAAATAATTTAGGCCGGACAAGGAGGTCTTGCAGTGTTCATATCAGAACATTTTCATTTTTAACGAAGTAAGTATTTCAATTATTTTTAAATAAACCAAATATTATAGAAATAAAGTTAGTGTTTGCGATGCATTTAGTTGCAGTACACTTTGTTGATGTTGCAAATAAACCCCTTAGTCTACAAATAAACCGCTTAGTATCTGAATTCACTATGAAGAGGCAATAAACTCAGGATGTCTCGAAGTCGGCGGAACAGAAAAGTAATTGAGACGTTCAAATTTTGAGTTATTGAGTAAAGCACATAATTTTTATTTTCTCAGTTTTGAGTCCAGTTTATAGTTTTACTACCTATAATTTGATCATGGAATGTAGTACACGAGCTAGAACTGAATACATAACTGCAGCTAGATGTCTTTATCCATTGGCCCTTCATATATAATGAATACAGATAATATTCATAGAATAATAGAATAATATAATAATATTCATAGAATAATAGAATAATATAATAATATTCATAGAATAATAGAATAATATAATAATATTCATAGAATAATAGAATAATATAATAATATTCATAGAATAATAGAATAATATAATAATATTCATAAAATAATAGAATAATATTCATAGAATAATGAAGTCATAAAAGATATTTTTAACACCGCCCACCAGACAAGAATTTAATAGCCATTTTTATTTACACAATATAAACTAATAGAATTTAGTTACAGTTATCAAAGGTTTTCATGAATTGCATAACTTCTACGGCAAATTTCATGCTTACAAGCGCAGTTTTGGATATTGTCAGCGGTTTCTTCAAGTTTATGATTCTAAAATTAGCATTGTCGTAGCAGACGACTTAAACTTCAAATTCCATACCTTAACATATTTACAGAAGCAGACTACATTGAAAAATGAAAATTTCGAACTTGTTATTTATGCTTACGATTGTTGTTGCTTATAACAAGAAATTGTTATAATAATATTTAAAGAAAGCGAAAGTGATAAATGATAAAATTGCAAGCTAAAAGTTAAATAGAAACTGAAATTTGAAAAAAAATAATTGTGTTTAGAATCCAAATATTCTCATATGTAATAAAAAAAATGTATTCTCATCATCTTATGAGTACGGTTTTTCTGACACAAGTTGATGGTGCTTTCTGCTTATGCATTGTTTCTGCTGTACAGCACAAACAATGCATAAAACTATACACAGCGCCTGCTCGAGGAACAACTGACATAAAAAAATACCAACAGAAAGTTATTGGAGGTGTTAATCATCTTTCAGTATGGAACCTTCTTCTTCAACTGTAGAAGTGCAACTGAAGAAAGAGAAGCTTATGTACAGATGACAACAGTGGGAAAAGAGAAGTCACCTTTTTTTATATTTAAATCTTGGAAACAAGGACTGCAAATTTATAAATATCACACTCATTATTGTTACCGTAGCACCTCCAATAATCTTTACTTGGCGTGCTATTTTAACTGAGAATGGAAAGTTCCTTTCAATATACAGCATTCTATTAGCATTCTCAACATGCTTTTGTATGCTCTGATTCAGTATCAGTAATCGCAATTTTATTCCATGACGCTTTTTTTTTTGTGTATAATTAAAGTAAAAGATTAGGTTATTTGAATGTAGCAAAGCATACAAGGGCTATCTAGCTGAGGGGATGGATGCCTTGACGGAGGATTTTATAAGGATTTGTTTGGTGTATTTGATTACGGGAAAGCAAGCGAGGGGCTATCTGCCTGACAAGAGGAACGCCATTGCGGACGACTTCTCACGGAAATCGGCTGGTATTACGTTACACATAAGGAAAACTATGAAAACACCATGAAAATTAATTTTACACCATGAAATCCGAAACACCATGAAAATTAATTTTGCAGCCACCCGGTTTGCCGACGTTCGAATCTGCATTCATCAGGATTTCTTCTGCAATATTCCGTGGCCTTAACCTCTAGGCTACTGGTTAAAGGACAAGGAAAATCCATAACTTACAAATGCGCAACAAGCAAGAAAGAGCGCGGCTGCGAACAGAAGAACATTGACCATTGGTAATTTGGTCGGGTACTTATATTGGCATTGATTTTATGCAGTGTCGGTGTCAAGCCTGTGTCAAACAATGCTGATCGCATTGCCTTTGACAATTTTATGCATTTGACAAAGTTCCTTACACCTCTTACTCATTCTTAAATTATTATGACAATTTCCGTTTTATCGAGCCGATAATATGCTGGTAGCTACAATAGATCATATACCATTGTTGATTATACTCCGTCTCGAAGTTAAGAAGTATCAGTCTTGTGATGTTTCCATTCCACTCAGTGTTAAGCCTATAAATGTAAGCCTAAATATAGGGAAGTGTATTAAATACTACGGATACTAAAGTAACATTCAGCCGCTGAATTCCAGATATTTTAGTACTAAATAACAGCTCTATAGTAAAAGTATTTAAAGAAAGAATTCTGACCTTTCTCAATCGAAGCTTACCCAAAGAATCTAGAATAAATTGCAGAAATTTTGCTCGAAACAAATGCGTATCCTCCCAAAGTTCTCCTAAGAATCACTTTCAGAACTTATAGCTCTAACAAGAAGAAATACCAAAAGAAGTTCTGGAATCACAAATCGATAAACATAGATGAACAATCGATTAATCGATCCCAGGCGCCTTGCTGGTCAGGGGGCAAAAGGACAGCAGATTCTTCTAAATTTGCAAGCACTGGTGATAATAACCAGCACATAAAACTTCCAGCAAGCAATAAACTGCTGGCAGAGTTTGATTCATTGAAGCAAAGCAGGTAAATTCTGTTATAAACTTACAGCTAAAAATTAATAGTTTGCACAATCATTGACTTTAAAGTTATATTATACTAATACGCAAGTAACTGAATAATTTTAAAAATCATCTGCAATATACTGAATGTCGTGGGGAAACTGGAGAATATACGATAAATGCAGCCATATATTTATAGAAAATGAAATTCGCTTCCAAGGCTCGTGAAAGCTGTTCATAATTAAAGTTGATAAAACTATTGGGTTTTCGTAAATTTTAAACTCAGGATAATTCAGTGTAACTCCACAGCTTTATAATTAGGCTGGCGTACATCGGAAACATGATAGAAGATTGATATCTGATAACTGTTAGTTTGTTTTAAACAAAATTGATAATAGTAGTTTGGAATATTTTTATGTTATCACGAATTAAATCTTTACTTTTTTAGAATTAATGTATTCTTATAAAAAACAAATGACAAGAAATATTGACATTGATCAGAAATACAATTTAGTTTTATCATTCAGACCTTATCATTATTCCTTATCATATTCAGACGTATCTTATTATTAATATATTATTTTTTAATCATACCTTTCCTCTTGAAAAATCATCTTATTAATTATGTTTAAAAGTTACTGACTAATTAATATTAGGAATAATTTTTATCATTTAAATTATTTCAGAATCTTTCTTAATACTTCAAATTTTTCATGAAAATTCTCAATGACTTAGGACAGGTTTATCTTTTTTTTTTCTCTCAGTAAAAGGGCTAAATGATTTTCTCAGAGCAAATATATAGAACAGAAATAAATAGGTTGAAAATTAAACTTAAAATAATGTAACAGAAATATTCATCAATATTTTTACAGAACGTAGGATATTTCATAATATCCAAATTTAATTTTTATAACAGATAATAATTCTTTTAATAACAGATCATTTTTAAAATACTCTTATGCGATTTTATTTAGGAGATTCACTTTTTTTAATTACATTTTTTTCTAAATGTATCATCTCTTGTTACATTTCTGCAAAATCCTTCTGCATCAGTTTTAATTAACGAGTTCTTTGCATAAGCTTGTTGGAAGATGAAATTCAAATTAATCAACGTATCTGTAACATGTTGCTTTTGTAATGCTATAACGGCGGAGAGGAATCAAGATCTTACTAAACGTTACCAATAAGAATGTCCGTATAATAACTGCATCATTAATAAATAATTAACAGCGTTAAACCGATAGAACATCGCACAAGCAGGGAATGGAAGTTTCAGAATACGTAAAATATTGATTGATTTCTAGGAAATTACTTTCTCTTGTTCCTGACTTTCAACTTATGAATATTGATTTTTTAATTTGTTAAAAATCCAGCACGCACTCGTGTCATATCTACATACTTTTTCTGTTTATTAACTGGAGATTTTTTTTACTTTCTAAAATAAGCATACTTTTCTCTCCAAAAACAATTTCAACTTTTTTCTAGTGTAGAAAAGTTCAATATTTTTTAGTCCAAAGGGGCTTTGCCTTTGAAGGACTATTGTTTCCGTTTTGCGATTTTGCGTCGAATCACTATGAATGTCCGTTTCACTTTTCAAATTATTGCTACCAAATATTATCGCCCTGTATTATATTTGAAAAAATTAAATAATGAAGAATCTGCATAAATGTATGTATGTTTCTCGCATTGTGATAAAAAAACGGTACCTATTGCCATCCAAATTTGAATGACGTAATATGGGCATCTGGAAGCCCAAATTTGAAATTTTGAATTTGTTTTATTATCGATTTCATATTTTATAAAGCTTTAACGAACTTTTGATTAACAAACTCAAGGATTTTAAAGCGAACAATGGCAACACTGTACAGAAAAAACATTTTTATTTCCAGCGCGTGAGCCTGTGTATCAGAAATTCTAAAGATATGGCCAATTTAAAATTATTTTGCGATATGACTCTTGAACTGAACTTTATAGTTAAAGGGCAGAGAACATGGCATTACACACAAAATGTTAAAAAAAAACGCCTCTTTGGACGTAATTTAAAATCTGTTCTTTTTATTTTCTTTTTCTTTTTTAAATTTCTGATCAAGGAATAGAAATTGTGACAAGTACGTAGTAACCCTCAAAATTAGACAGCTACAGGAGGGGAGAATCACAGAAAGTCCAGAGAAAGTCCACAGAAACGCTTATTTTATTGCATTGTCCTCAATACCTATTTGGATCATCAGCAACCACGAATTTTTAAATTATTTGATTTTGGAGCTTCGAGGTTTTTCTTCAGCCTCTTCCCAGTCTATCCATGATTGAAAAATAATTAGTGTCTTTTCTACTAAGTTCTCTCATCGTACCACGAAATTATTACATATACATAAATAGCAGTTTCAACCAAAATAACTAGAACTATCTTTGCTGCATTAACTGTTCACTAGGCAAGTACAGAAGAAAAAGCTACACCAGCATAAAAAGCATAATGTTGTTGTACTAATGATTCTACGCTTAAAGAACTACCCGACAAAGAAATGGAAGAAATGAAATACAGAGAAACTCAAAACGCACGATTGCGTGAATCGGTGCTATTTAATTATAACTGAAAGATTCTATCATCGTCTTTCGAGACATATGTTAATTCATACCCACCTACGAGTTCACTGGAGAAGCACGATTTGGAAAGAAATCGAGAATACATGAATACTTACAGATCAAGGAAAATTAATCTGGGCGAACATGACAGTCACTTAATTTTCTTTAATAAAGAAAAGAAACCACTTTTCTGGAGCATAACTCTTCGCTCCTGTAATTAAAGCTTAGAAATACGAGATTTGAAAATAGTAAGCAGACATGGTGGAAATGTCCATGAAAAAAGGATTGCAAAATGTTTTCTTAAAATTCTGATGCCTTTCCCCTTGTTGGTAACGAATTCACTTCTGTACTGCTAAAAACATTTAAATATCAGTCAGTTTTTAGAAGAAATAGGTATCAGTTGTTTTAGGAAAAGTTGCAATGGATGTGTTTATGTAGTCCTACAACTGCACCAGAAAATTCGGCTTATAAAATTATTTTATTCAAATTAAGGAACTCGTACATCTTAAAACCCTCAAGATCTTCGAATATTTTACTGTTGCAAGAATTGGAATAACTTAATTTATTTTAAAATTAATTACTCCCAACGTTTTATAGCTGACTACATAATATAGTTGCTTTGGGAAGTAGTAACCAGAACGTTTGTGTTGCCGCAAATATTTTTATAATTTAATCTGCTTTGTGACAAAATTTTTTATGCGTTCACGTCATGTTTCAACCTTACGCGTACAGTGTAAAACATTCTGTTGCATAATTCAATTCCATATTTAACACATAGCTTTTATAACATTTGAAAACTATTGTGAATCAAAAATCCTAAGATTTTCGTGTTAAATTCTTATTTTATTTAGAGTTGAGTTGTTTACAAAATGTATTTTATTACGTAAAAATATATGTAATTGTTTCATGCATAAAAGCTTCTAATATTAAAATAATCATCAGATTTTTGGTTCAGTTAGAAGATAGTGCCCATATAAAGAATTTCATCAAATTTCAAGTATGTACCATTAGCTATTTTTAAAATATCAAGCGTGCAAAGGAAAACATGACGTGAACGCGTAAAAAAATTTGTCACAAAGCAGATTAAATTATCAAAATATTTGCAGCAACACAAACGTTCTGGTTACTACTTCCCAAAGCAACTAAATAAATAAGTTATCCTAATTCTTACAACTGTAACATATTAGAAAATCTTAAGGGCTTTAATGTGTACGAGCCCCCTTAAGAGAAAAAAATAACATTTTAAGCTCTTATAAGTTTTCAAATGTTTCAGTATTTGGAGGTGAATAAACTTAAACAAATAACTCTTTTGAACATTTTTGCGATATTAACAGAGATTGTGGATCCTCTAACTGATAAATAACTGAATATTCTTCTGGAATTTATTTTGAAAATAATGTAAAAATTTTGAAAAATCGCCTTTACTTCATAAGGTCAGTCTTTAGCTCTTTATGTGTTAGATTAAGCTTTCTGTCAAGTAGCATCAGGCTTTCCTAGAACTTTCCATGCATGTTCACTTGGACTCAGGTTGGCTGAGCGTGCCGGCCATTCCTTCAGCAATTCCATTCGCTTCCTTGCTCAATATTCAGTCCTTTACAAGACGAGCTCTTTGACAACAAGTATTACCGTCTATTAAAAGAAAAAATCCAAAGGTATGCAAGACAAAGGCCCAAACATTTCATTCCTGAGCTTTCTTGTGCCATTTCGGGTGTCGAACATGTCCGGACGCCATCCTATACTTAATTCAGCTTCAAACATCTGCCCTCAACTTTGAATTTTATGAGCTTTCAAGTATAAAATTGGGATAATTTCTTTCGCTACGTTTTCTACGTATGAAGGTTACGACGGCGATCATCTGTTTTCAAACAAAATCTTGGCTTGCCAGCTATTACGAACCGCATACCGTTTTTGGCGATGCTTATATGAAAAAAAGGTGCTTTAGAATAAAACACCTCTTAATTTTCGTGTTATTTTTTGTATAAATTTTATCCGTATAATATTCGTTTCCGTTACGCAAACATTTGAAATCTCAAACTGCTTATTTAAAATTTTAATTTTAGAAATGTAGATGCTCTTAGACATATAATGTTTTCGAGAAAATAGTTATGGGAGAAAAAGAGGTGATCGCGAGGCTCTCACTAGCTTTGCCATTATCTAATAATACAACTCAGATGTCGCTTCTATGTAAATATAAAATTCCAGACAGTTATACTAAGACTGTCTGGAATTTAAAATTAGGCCAAAAACGTTACCCTTGATTGGCATAGATTTTGAATAAAACTGTATGCAAACGTAAGGCTAGTTTCTTGCCTAATTTTAAATTTTGCATTTGCAAATCACGTATCCACTCAGTCCTAATACTGTCATTCTTACCCTGAGCTGATTATTTACATGCAGAACTTTGCCTTCTTTGAGATGAAATGAAAACTGACCGTTGGGAAGGAAATGGATAGATAGCCTTGAAGTTTAGAATGATTTACAGCATTGTAAGATGCACGATGAAATGAAAAAAAATCTACTTCAAGGAAGCTTCCACAGAATTTAAACAAACAAGCATTCACACTTATTTCATAAATAACTCTAATTATTTAAAACTAAGTACTAATTCTTACTCATTACAAAAACTTTTCGTTTCTGTAACGTGGAATAAATTAGTTTGCTTTTATTATTCAAGTAGTTTCTGGAATTTATCAGCAACATCTATCCAACTAATACGATTAGAAACTATCGGTTATATAAATAATACTATCGCAGAACTTTAACCAAAAAAGATAATCTCAAGGATGTTTATTTACAATTCTGATTTCCCCCAAAGCGTACACGTGAAGAAGGTAAGTATTACGCAATGATTCCTGAACAGAAGAAAGGTTATCGAACCTAGATAAAGTAGCAAGTAATAGCACACTTGAAGGAATTTCTCTAGATGATGCAAAACAATTTTTAAAGATTTTTTTAGACGCTTTAATTCTTCGAAAGTTTTCCTAACTGATCTAGAAAATCACACTTCTTGCCGAAAACCAGTAAAATGAAAACGAGGATTTTAACATTAGATGGATTGAAGTATCCACATCAGTAAATATTGGGCATCGATTTATCAACTTTCAGATGAGCTCAAACTAATAACGCAGAGCTAATTTAAATACTTTAACGCTGCAAGCAACTTTCATTGCTACTTACAATATTAAAGTATTTTCGCTTAAAGGTTTCATTCAGTTAACAAGTAAAGAATGCTACTGTTCAATAAACTGGGTGTAAATCCGAGTCCACCATTAAGTTCTCTTTGTCGTTCTATAAATCAGTGACAGAAAGTTTTGAATTCTTTAAAAATGTGCCGCTGTCTCTTATTTTATGCACTTTTTAATTGCTAAGGAATATAAGGCCCTTTATAATCTACAAGCAAGCATGTTTTAAAACGCGGTTTTTATTTTCTTTTTATGAATCACAATGCTATCTGTTAAATTACAACCTTTCACCTTAAAGTGATCTCACGCCGTTTGTTAAAAAAAGCGAATTTCGAAATTTTGTTAACACACAACATTTGTTTTATTCTTGTTCAATTTGTTTTTAATAATATACTTGTTCAGACACATTGAATATTATCATTGCACATTCGTTGATACAGTCTTGTTCATACAGATTTCTACTGAACATTCTTGTTGTACTTTTTATCGGCATATCCTTGTTCATATATGTTTTTGTTGATACTTTTTTGTTCATACATAATTTTGCTGATTCCTTCTTTTTTCGTATGTATAAATGCATTCTTCACAACGCGAATTCTTGTTGATGCATTTCTTGCTGATATATGTTGCTACTGAGATATTCTCAATCATAAATGTTCTTGATGGTTGTTATTTATGCACGAAATTGTATTGATACAAGTCTTATTCCTACATGTTCTTCTGTCGATACGTTCTTTCTCTTACAAAGTCTTTTGGTTATGTTGTTGTTGTTAATTTCCATTATCGTTGAATTTTTTTCATAAACTTTCTCACTGATTTGTTATTGTTCATACATCATCTTTACAGTATATTTTTATTTCTATACGTTCCTGATATTATATTTTTGTTCATAGAAGTTCGGTTTGAGAAATTTTTGTTCATGCATACTCCCACTGATATGTTATTTTTCTTTTCAACGCATTTTGCATGATGCATCCTTAATTTATTCATGCTCTCATTAATGTATTATAATTCATACACTCACTTGCTGTTAAAAACTTGTTAGCCAAACCCTCAATCATGTATTTTATTCAAATACCTTTTTCTTAATATACTTTCTTTCATTCATGCTGATACACTTGTATTATATTAGACTGCTTATATATTACTTGTAGCAGCCTTCCAAAATTCTTCGTACGAATTTTATTCCAAGAATTTCTCTAGCTTGGTATAGTCAGCAAATGTAAAACTTTAATACGATATATTTACACACAGGCATCCATTTTGAACTCAGTCAAATTGGATTTCATCAATTTTCTGATGATGTTAATGATAACATGAAGCTAAATGTATTAGCATGTATGAATAAAGTGTGCCAACAATTCGTAAATGATAAATAATAGTGTATTTAGATTCAATATTTTTAATATCATTGTATTAATTATGATATCATTCTGCCAATATAAACACTTGGTTGATAAATATAATAATAAATATATTTAAGCTTGAGGTATAAGTTACCATCAAAAGAAACACACAAATGCTCCATAGATCATAATTTCTAGAAGATATTTGATTCGGGGGGGGGCCAAAAGCTGACTAATCCCTGAAATTTCGTATTTACAATAAAATAATGAAAAAAAAATCACAATTTAGAATCCTAGTAGTTATTTTTAAAATCTTTCAAGTATCTAGCTTTGATACAATCATATAAATCAGTTACGAAATGTTTTATTATTTCTGCCATTTGTGTAACAATCCCATTAAAAATGCCGTTGTTAAGATTCTTGCGTTTTCATTTAAAACGAAAAAAATAGAAAAGAAAAAGAAATAGATTTCACTTCCTTGGATCTTTCTGATGATAACAATGAGAATTCGAGTGGAACTATGCTCTCAAACAAACGTTTTCAAAGAATTTTACAATAGCTTCAGCAAGAATAAAAAATTTCATTTCCAGGCGCAGCAATGGCCGAGAGGATAAGACCGCAGAAGTTTGAAGTGACTTAGTTTCAAATCTGGATGAACAGGCCGGCCGCACAGTCTTTTCGTGTTCCTTCCTGTATCATGTGATTACGAAACAGTTTCCTTTAGAAAGTACTCCACGAAATGATAATTTTCAGTAGGCAGTATTAGCGTGTTTTGCTATAATTGAATCAATCTAATCCAATTTTTTTTTCTTACAAGACGTATTGCGTATATTGCCTTTCATACAGTAAAAACAGGATTGATTTAATATACACTACTTCTTACAACAGGCACTTCAAGGTCGTACTATCTTTTACCACATTTGTGGTCGTAAATTATGTCATCATCACAACCCAGAAAGGATTCGGAGATTTTAGCAAGTTAGAGGATTTTATTATCTGCTGCCGTCGTTGCAAGGGTCAGTAGATAAACAAGATTAAGTTTCTCCCATCGCTAACGCCACTTACTTACAGAAGTGGAAGAAAGAAGCCACAGAGCTTTTGAGCAGGCTAGAGTCAGTGACGTCACACAAAAGCAAATCTTGATCATTACCATGGTTATGAGGCAGCCCAGAAGGAAGAAGGACACTGATTTTTTTTTAATTAACAGCGTGTATTCCTGAAGACTGATTTTCGTGAAAGTTAAACTTTTTTGCTGTTTTCTCTAGCTTTTTATGGTTGCTTGGCTTTCAAATCAAGATTTTAACCTAGCTAATCTAGATCTGAGAGTAATTGCATAAAACTTCTGTCGCTAAATGAAGTAAGAAATATGCAACCTGAAAACAACAGATTACAGTTCGCAACTCAAAAATAAAAATTTAAGAATTTTACAATTTTTTTAGAAAGTCTGTAAAAATGCAAAATGTAAAAATCGTAAAAAAGAAGTAACATATAGTGTATAAATGCCTTTCATTAATTACAACGAGGTTGAAAATGTTCATTAAAGTATCAGTTGGCTACATTAATAAATTATATATACAGATATTTGACATTACGTAATATTTGATATATACTGTGCGGTTCGTGATTTTATCAGCTGTTTTTGTCTGGATACACTCGTGACGCATTTACACTATTAGAAGCAATCAATACCTCATACGTGAGCGTACATGAAAGCAAGCAATACTTTGATTGATGTAAATTAAGTTATTCACTAAATACACTGGTGTGCAAAAATTAAGGACGAAGTCGAAAAATTAGCATATCAGCTGAACGAAGAGGCAGAGCGGACAGAAAGACCAATCAGGAGATTAAGTAAGGTGATATACGGTAGCACATGCGCAGATATGCAGGTAGACGTAATGGGGGAGTGTCTGAGTAGTATAAAGCATGTTGTCGGTGTAAGATCAGTATTTCTGGCAAAGAGATTGCACGCCGTACAGCAGTTAAAATCACACCGAGTTGCTGCCTCAGCGAGAAACGGCGAATAATCAATCTGTTAGACGACATCTGGATGCTTTTACCCGAGGTCGAATCATTGGGAAGTTGGAGGAAGGCCACAGTGTGACAAGTGTGGCTGCAGAGTTCGGAATTGCTCA
>KK112988.1:1209350-1224201 GCA_000611955.2 Stegodyphus mimosarum | reverse complement strand
GGAAAGAGAAAAGAGTGAAAATATTCTTAGCAGTGTATGGATATATAAAAAATTCTCATAATGATCTATTACCCCTTTAAGGGCTGCTTACATATGTTGTTATTTTTGTGACTTAATTCACTTGTTTGACAGTAAAATCAGAACAAGTCAACGAAATTCATAGTGGAAAGCCGTGTAAGATTGCGCTGGTCGTTGGCAACAGTCTTAAGCACTCTAGAGGTGACAACACAACTTTGCTCAGTTCCGCCCACAAATTTGATCGAGAGCAACTTGGGGGGGAGGGTCCGAGGGTCTCCCACTCTCTTCCCCAACCACCAAGCTCTCGAGAAGACTTTCGGCTCACCGCGTACGAGTGACTCCATGCCGCACGGACACTATACATTTTAAAACATCCATGCCTTTTCCGGGATTTGAACCCAGGCCCTTCGGTACGGCAATCCCCGTTGAGCAGTCCTCTTACATCTACTTATAAGAATCTATTTTGATACTTAACGGTTTGTTTTATTCCAGTATTTAAAACCCTTTTCAAGTTCTGTGTTCTGAATGGGGGTTTCTTCATTCTTTTCCTCTTATACAAGATTTAGGATAATCTTCATAAGTGTTATTGCGCTTTTGCTTCGCAATCCTACAACATCTCATAGTACAGGTGATATTAAGAACGAAATTATCTTCTTTTTTCAGTTTTTCCAGAAGAGCAGAATTTCATACATTCTTTTTGATCGAACCTTTTTCATTCTGTATTGGTAAAAATCTTCTGTATTAAAAATTAATCCACATGGCGAAATGTAAATGTCATTCTGCTTCGAATGTAACGTTAACAGCATTCGAAAAATACAGAATGCATGCAATAAGTCAATATCTGATAAGAATACAGTTTATTCAAATCTGCAATCGATATCCTGGGGAAAAATCGAGATTCGATAATTTTTGCTCATAGAAAGAATCTGTATACGAGAAAAAAATTCGAAAAGACACAGCATAAAGATGTTGAAAAAGCACTGCTGATATGGGTTCACCATTCACAAAAGCCACAATCTGCCAATATCTAACCAAATGCTTCCGCGGGTGTATGCAAGGAAATTGGTAAAGAAACATTCTAGAGACAACTTTTCTGTGCTCAAATGGCTAGCTTGATATGTCCAAGAAGCAAAATACTTCAACAGGACACTTGTCGGCGATCAGGAAGTGCTGTAAAATTTGAAGTCAAGAAATGCGGGGAAAAAAATTAGGATGATGTCTTTTTTTACGACGAAGAAAAAGACATCTTTAACGCCGATGAAGCTAGACTGTTCTACAAAGCTGCAAATATTTTGTTACATGTGAATATCTAAATGATGAAGATATGGAGACAAAAATCAGAGGTTTCTTCTTCTGAGACTCGTGAAAATGGTAATGAAACCCAAAGGAGGAAAAGCTACTACGGCGGAAGCCAAAGCTGCAGCGTGCGTGAATAATAATCGTATACCGAAAGTGAAGAAATTTCTTCAGTTTCATGGCAGAAACATTTTCCCAAAGTCTGTATCACGCCAGCAGAAAACTGCAGATTATTTCTGCATCCACACCTTAAGCTAACTGGTCAATATACTTTGTTATTCATTTTTATATTCATTTTTAATGTTTTCGCATTGCGACAAAATAATTATTCATATTCATAAATGTCTACTTTAAAAGAAAATACATATTCCGAGGGAAGGATCTAAACCATGAATTTTATGCTAATTAATTTATGGTGCAAATTTAATAATGTTTGGTGAAAATGAAAAAGAAAGGGAAACAAATTTAATAACTGCACGAGATATTAAATGCAATTAAAACTTATTATGATTTTTACTTCCTCGTACAAAGTAAAGGAAGTATTATAATCACGAAAAATTCTGGCTATCATATTTCAGCGAAAATATCCATTTTGAACGCTATCGAATGCAATTTAACCATGTTTTTGCCTGATATCTGTACGTAAGGACAGAATAAAGGGCTCTTTTTTCCCAAACGAATTATAAAACTGATTTAAAATGGATTCAGAAGAGAATGGCCTCTGTACGTACGTACGTTACGTATATATGTATGTATCTCGTATAACTCAAAGACGAATAATCTCAGAACGTTGAAATTTTGTATATAGGACAGCTATAACATGTAGTTGTGTACCTTCCGTTTTGGTTGCAAGTGGCCGCACCAAAAGTATAAAAGTATATATATATATATAGTAGATATAACAAAATATGATAGCTGTTTTAAAAACTAATTGGCGATTTCAAAATTAACATGCTAAATTTGGTGATCTCCCCCTAAATTCATCTGTTCTCCCAAATTCGAGATCATTCGAAATTACGTAAGGCTGTTTGAGAAATGGTAAATAAAAGTAAAACTGACCAATCATGGCTTTGGATACGTAATTGCATCTACGCAGTATAAATTCTGCTTCGCGAGGAACTACGTCCCTTTATTCCTAACTTCTGTCATGCAAGCATACCTGCGCCGTTTATTCTTTCCTGCCTGAAATGACATCGCCATCTTTTTATGCCGCATATAAGAAATTATCGTAATTGCTATAATTAAAGAGTATATTGTCTACAAGGAATTATTCTAGTGTGCCTGCAAATCTGCAAATTGGCATTAATTGGCTTGGTATTAATTGGCTGAATTTAGTTTAGTATCAACTCTTTCCGCTCGCTTTACCACTCTGCCATCCCAACTGTGTTCCGAAAACTGTTTAGAGAGCAGAGTAGGTACTCTGCTCTGCTCTCTAAACAGTTTTCGGTCTCTAAACAGTTTTGTTTTTAGAGTAGGTACTCTGCTACTTGACTCAGTGAACTCAGTTTTTTAGTCTTGTATGTTGGTAAATAGCGTATTTTTTGCTCTAAAAATGATTGAACTATGTCGTTCTTATTTCCGGTTAAGGTTTTTATGGCTATAGTTAATCTGCATGCAATACTTATAGAATTATCAACAATTTAAAAGTGGTTTAAGTGCGTCTAAGCCTAATTTTTCTTACCATAGTAGTCGTATTTGTTTACATTTGAGCAGAACAGTGAATTAAATCTTTCTGCACCTTCAGTGCCTTTTTGCCGCGGGGACCAAAAGGAAAATTTTAGTTTTGTGCACCGAAAAATCTGTCTTCTCACCTGCTGGCCGAATTGCTTATTTTTGCTTAGAAACTTTAACTTTGTAAATTTTTTTTAAAATTGTTTTAACTGTATTTGATATTTTATGTTTTCTATATCTTTCAACTTTGAATGAAGGTATTATGAGTTTTCATGCATTTTTGCTTGGCCGTGAAGTGAGAACTGAATTAATTCAAAAAGAAATATGTCTCTTTTGAAATTCCAGGAAATGAGTTTAAGTGAAATGCAGGAAAAAATGCGCATAATTTAATATTCCGTACAAGGAAGTCATTTGGTGTACACATCAGATTTTTATTAAATTAGAATCATTAATTTTTTTCAGTTAAATGCGATAGTGCTAATAATTTTTTATTTTTATGTTTATTTATTATGATTCAATCGATGAGTCTTTACACTTTTTTTGCGAGATAATCCATTTTGTTTATTGGATTGGATATAGCGTATCATCAGATGTAACGAAATCTTTTGAAATTCATTATAGCGGGGTTTGATTGCACATATAATTAAGTTCACCTCGTACTGGATCGTAGCTAAGTTCCTGAGAGACTCTTTTTTATGTGAAATAGTATTAAAAGAAATTAAGTAGTAGTACAACAAAAAACTGGGTTCTAAAATTTAACAAAAACGTATAAGTTTGTTTTATAAATATCAGAAATATATTTATTAAAAACACTGCTTATTGAAAAATGTATATTGTTACACATATGTACTATACGATACTTCAGTAAGGGTCTAGGAACTTCGGCCGTCGCCCTTTCGCCGAAAGGACAATCCTTCGGTAATTAATTCGCCACGAGTCATTTCGACGTCAAGCAGAAATAAATGTGTAATAAAGATTGCTTATAATATTCATAATTACTTGTTTACAAATACGGGATATAAAGAAATTACACATAGTTAGTTAGAAAATTGAAATATCTAATATCACAAATATCAAATTGAAATATCTAATATCACAAATATCAAATTGAAATATCCCTATCAAATACAACAAATTATCACATTTCGTAATTATGGGCTAAACCTCTGAGATATTCTGTTATATTATCGGTTCTAAAATTATGTACTAATGACAAAATTCTTTCATTGGCTAGCCTACACGTTTCCAATTCTAAGCGCGGATGACTACCAGCCACAAGTTATTTATAATGCTAATCTCTTTTCCTTTCAGATCTTTTAATACTCTCAATGAATTTTGATATTAGATCCATTTCCTAATTTCATTTTTCCATTTGATCCTTCTTTTTCACATTCTCATTTAGTTTACTTAAAAAACATTTTATCGATTTTTTCAACTTTATAGTAAATATTTCATCTTTCAAACTATATCACTATTCATTTTTCTTTCTCACATTCCTGTGATAATAGCTTTTTATCTTTATGTTTTTTCGTTCTCTTTTAGTTTAATTCTTTTTAATATCTTTTAGTTTAAAAACCTTTTTATTGATTATATTTTCGTTGCACTGCATTGCCTTTTGCATCTTTCAGATGATAGAATTCTACAGAGCAAGTGAATTATGAGAAACGCAGTAAAAGATTTTTTTTTTTGCCCCGAGCTAACATTTCATTGTTGAGGAAGAACGAAGGAGAATTTACGAAATCTTATAGTTGTGAGTAGTAATAAACTCTTTACTTGAATAAAAATCATTAGTTCTAGGTAACATTTTAGTGATTCTAAAGGATGTGTTTAATTACAAATGCTCTTTTCTTTTAAAATTTAAGACAGCCAAAGTTATACAATAGTTAAAAGAAATAATTAAACTAAATAACTCAATATAATATGGCAAGATATAATATAGGCATGTAAAGAAATTATATCTTGAAGGCGAATTGGCTCTACGAAGAACTGGCTCAAAGGAGAAATGGCATGACAGCGAGGCCGCGATGACGAAACTGCTTCCTCTTCCCATCAATATTGCTCTTTACTTGTTTTCTTCTTTGCTGTTAACCACAGTTAAGCGATTCCTTCCCTCAGTTTGCTGCAAAAATAGCTTCATCCTGTAAAATATTTTCTGCGGCATCTAGATTTCTGGGTTGGCTTATGTGAGTACGGTAAAGCCTTCGAGGTGTATCTGTCTAAGGAGGGGGATGCCTTCGTGGAGGACTTTCTAAAAGAAACCGGCTCGTATAAACGTTTACACATGAGGAAAACCACGAAAACGTCCATGCAGCCAACCCGATTGCGGGATTGCAACCTCGGATCGAACTACCAATGTTCAGCGACTTTACCGCTCGGCTGCTGGTCGGGCATCTAGATTTCTGAATTTTACTTAAAAAAATACATATGGCTTTTGTTTGTCCCTTCAGATTTTATTCTCTTTTTAAGCCAAATTCAAATATGCATTTGTGATTCTAAGGAAATAAAATGCCTTTTAAAAAAAGTCTCTTTAAAAAGAGAAATAAAATGCTTTTTGGAAGTCTCTTTTTTCTTTCTTTAAATAAAGTTCAAGAATGCAATTTAAATCACGAAAAGAAATTATTAACATTTCTTTGAATAAAGTACTAATCAATGCAAACTAGAAAAAAGATTTCAAACAGATGTAGGGGGGGACATAAGTAGTCTTTAATTATGTTTCATACTCTGCGTTATAGGGATGGATTTCATGTTATATGAGAGTTTTTTCCATTTCCCACACACTGTAATATATATTCTATTCTCATTACAGACGCCAGTAAAGGACCAATGAGCGCCAAAGTTGATGAGATCAAAAGCTGAAGGAAGAATTAACAGGTGAATCTTTCCTGTCGCATTTTAGTACATCTTAATGCCGAAGTGAAAGACAGAAACTCTTACTTTTCTAAGATGGTATTAAAATTTACTTTGTAATGATTTATCTAAAGAAAAGGGAACATGAAAAAGCAAAAATTTAATTGAAAAGTATTAATTATTAGTTAATCAATTAAAATTTAATTGACATTTAGTAAATAAATTTCCATTTTAAAGCTTTCAGATACAAATCCCAATACCTGCATAAAATTTCTTAAATCGCTATAAAAATTATCAAAAGTTTAAAAAGAACTATTCAATTAAATTTAATTCAAATAATTAGTTCTTAATTATAATGCTAATAATCTTACAATTAATAATTCTTATTACTTTACAATTAACGTTTAACAAAATCAGTTGTAGAAGTTTCATAATCCCCATAGTCGAAGTTCCACCAATTACGCTTCTTTTTTTGAAGTACGTATTCAATGCAGATTTACACCGTAATTACCTCCTGTCACAAATGGACACAACGCAGACACATTTGCAGTTCGGCATTTATGAAAGCCGCCAAGGGGGGGGATCTTCAAAGCGTAGATAATGGATAGAATAACGATGGAACAAATGGATATCAAACAAGTAGATGAAAAGGAATCGCAGCACAAATTGCAGAGGACAGAGGACCACACACGTCACATGACGACATGCATAATTCCACCAATTTAATGTTAACGCGACCCATGTGACGGACAAATACAGGTTTGGACCCATAATGAAATAAGAAGGTTTACTTAAACTGGGGCCCGAAAAGAGGTATTTTCGCAGCGATTGCGCTCCTCACAGAGGCAGCCAGCAGAGGCTTACCCCCATCAGTTCATTAGTTCCGCCATTACTTTCTCTGCTAATGGTTTATTTCGTATTCTCGCCTCGTCGACGGTCCATTCCAAGTTCCCTTTTCTGTAGAAGGACGGGCAATGCCGCTCACGAAATACCGCGCACGAGTCGTGCTTCGGAGGCACGACATTCCGGGCAGTTAATAAGAAATTCCCTCGGTGTCTTCAACAGTGGCAGGTGCTGCTTCGAACGGTAGTCCCGCAGAAACCTTGTAATTCCGTGACCCTTCGAGCTGTTGCTGTTGCTGCTGCTGTTGGAAAATTGTGGTAGCGGGTCGACGTGATACTCGGACTAACTATCTGGTGCTGGTTTGTTGGTACAAGAGTCGGCGCGAGTTGTTTCTTAATCACCTTCAATGTTAGCTTACAATGTTGGGCTTATTACACGACGGCAATTAAATAACTAATTTCGCAACACAGGCGCGATAATGTAATTTACATTAACCAATTAGCAGGGGTGATTGCTATCATGTGATATTACGTGATTTGGAGGAGAAATTGATGTGTCTGAAATCAGAAATAAAGTTGATTATGTTAAGTCTGGAACTGCTTCGGGAATTGATTAGAAGCTATAAAGAATGGGAAATTTCTAACTTGAGGCTGAAGTAGTTTCATGGGTATTAAAAGGTTAAGTTAATAAATAGCAGGTACATCACGATTTATACATAGATACACACACACAAATAAAATAAAATAAATAAAAATAAAAAGACATACTAATTTGTAATTAGATCACTGAAAAAGTTAACAACATTTTTATTTATATTTTCCTTATGGAATTTAAAATAAATAAAATCATATAAAAGTAATCATTCAAAATATATTTTAATTTTCATATAAATGTTTTTGAAAACTAAAGAAAATATTAAATTTCTAAGAGTGTATAATTATATCCAATTTAATGATTTTATTTAACAGTTATTTTTCCGTAAGACTACACGTCATATTGGAAAAAGAGATGTAAACCGATTTTTCTGTCGGTATACTGATAATATTTTTCAGAACAAAAAAAGGCGCAACGACTTTACCAGGTTAGATACCACCCTAGAAGAGTGTCTTCAAACTTTCATGAATCAAGAGACTCATAAAAACTACATTTTTAGCCCAGAAGAGCTATTGTTAGTATCGAAACTGCATTCCGCATCGAATCACATTTCAAACTGTTGCCAGCAAATATTACCGCTCTGTATTATATTTAAAGAAACTAAATAATGAAGAACCTACGTGAATGTATGTATATTTCTCGTATTGTGAAAAAAGAAAGGCACAGTCATCAAATTTTAAATAACGTGGTCCTCCTCCTGAACATCGGCACCTAGAAGACCGGATTTAGATGCTGGAATTTGTTTTATTCTCTCTTTCATAGTTTGTGAAACTTTAACGAATTTATTATTAAAAAACTCAACAATTTAAAAGTGAGATTTATTCCTTTCAGTGGTCACACTGTAAGGAATAAAATATTTTTTATCTCCAACGCGCGAGACTGTCTATCGGAAATTCTAAAGATACGCTATTTTTAAATATTTTTAGCCCAATGTGTCCTTAACCCAAATGTTCCTGAAACGTGTATGTGTCTGTAAATGGGGAAAAACATCCGTATTGGCGTGTGAAAGCTTTCATTTTCTTAAAAAAAAAGAAATGTTAAAAATGCGTTGAAAACATATCAATGTTCCGTATACTTTCAAATGGAATATTAGACGAAAATCGTTATTTTATTATAATTCTTATTGAGCATTTTAAACAAATGGTTCAAAAAAGTATTTTTCAATTATTCAGTCAGAAGAACAGTGATTTATTAAAATAACAGAAATAGATATATAAATTAATTAATTTGGATACTTAGCTATAATGTTAATTTTTTTTTTTTTCGAATTCTAATTTCACTTCTTGAGTTTCTAGAGCGGTGGTAGTTTTAAAGCAATCTTTTCTCCAAAAACATCAAGGCAAATTGTGCACAAAAACAAAACGCTAGAAAATGGTTTTCGTTTATTCTCCCTCAAACTTAGAGATTCAGTGCAAGTCAGCAACAAACATTAAGTGAACCGTACTATATACAAAAGATATCAGCAATGGGAAGAATTCAGATTTTCAATATTAGTAAAGAGAAGAAGAATTTCTGTAAAGTTTAAAAATTATGTTCTGACTAAATTAAATTTCTTGAAAAATACAAAGAAAACTTCTTACGGAATGCAAGGCTTTAGAGGAAATTTATTTAATGGTTTCGCAGAGAAGCTTTTACCCTCTTTCCATTTTCTGAAGTCTATAACTATCAGTTTACGAGAAACGCATTAAAACTGTGAACTTTGCTTATTCTGTGAAAAGAATTTGGGAGTTTAGGAGAAATTACTGGAAATTCATTTGGGTTAAAAATGTAAATATCGCAGCAAAAACATGAGGAAATTCAGCGAAAACTCTCAATAAAGCTTCCTCAAAGAACAACATAATGACTCTCGATAATGTTGCGAAACTTTTCGTAGCCATCTGACTTTAGGAATGACATTTGATCGTTTATAAACGATGATTATTCAGTTAAAAATTCACTTCTAATAAGTGGCTTTCTATTTAAGAAGTAAAATTCGGAGGCTAGATATAAAGTGTCTTAAGCTAAGCAATGGATATTTAAACGCTAATACAAGTAAATAATTGTTATTTAAATTAAAATGAAGTGAAGGGACATTGAATATAGCAACTATATTTTTCTGAAGTTTTTTTCGAATGACAACACCCACTTTTTTCTTGTGCAAATTGATCAGCACATTCGAAAACCATAAATGGCGTTGAAACAATGAACTATAACGAAAGTTGCCGCATAAAACATTTTTGAAAAATAGATTATCGTAAAGGGCCAATGACAACCAAAAAGAAGAGGAATATATATATATATATGTGTGTGCGTGTGTATGTGTGTGTGTGTGAGAGAGTGAGAGAGATAAAATTATGTAAATCGAACTTCTAACTAATGTTATATATGATTATTGGCTATGACTGACTGACATGACTTAATGAAAACGTATTCCATGAAAATAGTCATGGCAAATTGTTGTAAGTTTTTGTAAAAATTTGAATTTTTTTTATTGTTTTCTAGTTTTTATATAATGCAATAATGTTATGTCTTGCCTTTATTTACTTGCTTTAAAAATTTTAGCAAGTATTTTTGTATAATCGAATTTGTGGCCAAACATTCTATTTGTAAGAATTTATTTCCTGTACCGAATAGTATATCTATAGATCCTGTGACTCTGAATTGAGAAAGTTTAAACTATTAAAACAGCTCATTTACAAGCTGAGATATAGGAAAGCATTGTTCCAACGATGATAGCTGCTGATAGGTCTATTGCCAAGGGTTGTAGGAAAAAATGTCACCCGAAAAATAAGGAACGGAAAGATAGGCACCGGAAAATTAGGAAACGGAAAATAAGTCAGCATTCTTTTGCAATGGAAAAAATAAGGGATGTTTAGAAATATCGCCAAGGTGGGAGATAAAAGTTTTATCATAACAGCCATACCTGCGGAATTGGGAAATCTTCTGACGATGATTGAAAGAAGATAAGCGAGCTGCTGGCCTGTCCGATGGTAAAAATAGAGGGTTGACCAGCGGGTCATGGTCATTAGTGATTGTTCCCCTCATACCCCATGTACTAGTTATAGCCTTAAGCTGTGGTTCAGGGGTGAAACATCGTTGCATAACTGAGTGTTAAAAGCAGTATTATAACAAACCATTGTAGATTAAATTTAGTCACAGTTTGCGATAAGAATATTAACACATGCTATCGAAATGACCTTGCTCGGCTGCAGCTAGCTCAACGTCTTACCTTTAAAACCTCCCTCAAGAGAGCTGGCTATAATCCTGCCGGTTAAATTAGAATTTGGCAGGTTTCCCCAACTCCGATTGGCGACATTATTTGGCGAGATTTTAGAGTTCTTTTTTTACCGTTCCTTATTTTCTGGGTGACATTTTTTCCGTTCATTATTTTCCGGGGGCTTTCTTTCCGTTTTCCTTTTTTCCGGGTGACATTTTTTCCGCACACGGAAAAAGCTTTTAGCAACTCGATAACTTTCTGGAAGTTCTAAGAAACCCGTTTTCGAAGTTACAGGAGCGAATTTTCTCGAATGTTCTAGATAGTCAGCTAACCTTATACAAATAGGCACTGAGAGCTAATCCGTCACTTCATAGACTACTGCTAATTCAAAGAGTTGTATTAGGCTCTGAAGTGAATGAAACATGAAGTGAATTCAGTGAGTTGCACTGCGTGAATCATGAATTAAGAGTAATATTTTACCCTGTGAGTGTTATTTAGTAACCAACGATATTTCTCGATATTAAGGAAAATGTGCCTTATCTTTGGGTTCTTCTTGACTTATTTGAAGTTGTGAAGTTCGATATTAGCTGTTACTTTCTGCAAAAATTATCAATTTCTTCCTCTTCATTTGGCGTTGCTGTTAAAGAGATCTTGACGAATCCATAGCTTGCAATAAACAATTAAATGACATCGAGTACCTTTGGTTCTTTTCTCCATATACTTAGTTTCAGCTAAAACTATCTGAAAAACATCAACTGATTAAAGTTTTTTAAGGTTTTTTATTTTAATCAAAATCTATTCCTTAATGATCGTAATTTTAATTAATCCGTATCGAAGAGTTTTAGATCAACTATTTCATGAAATTTTTCTCTTTATTGTTTACCTCGTTTACGGTATTTTAATATTTTGCATCTTTTTTTACCATATTATTTAAAAACAACCGTAACACATTTCTCTTATCAGCCAAAAATAAAAGTACATTATTGAATCATTTATAAAACTTCATATATTTTTAATTATGCTTTCAAAAAATATTTACTTTATTAGCTTTTGATTTACGTCTCTTAATATAAAAATGAAAACAAGGAAACTGCAATCTGAAGAGACTTCAGACTAGTCGTAAGCTTAAAAATAAAGTTTATGGTTAAATTTTTTTTATAAACTCAATCACAGTAAAAATTTTTAAAAATATTTTGTAATACACAGCGTGAGAAATACTTTTTACTAATTACAACAAAATTTCAAATGTCCTTGAAAATTATCATTTAGATATACCACATATTCAGGGCACTAGCAAAAACTGTAACATGAACGTTTAAATTATTAAGAAGGCCGTTTATTTCTTAAAATTGCTCAGTTTGTTAGTTTGAGATTTAATTGATTAATATACGTTTTTATCTTTGCCGCAGAGCAACACACTGCTGAAAATCTGCTATATAGGAAAGCACATGAAACAAACTGTTTTTTTTTAAGCCCAAAGAGGCAATTTTCCCAGAAGGGCTATTAATTTCGTTTTCGCATTTTGCGTTGGTTCACTATAAACGGCGTTTCACTTTTCAAATTGTTGCCACCAAATATTAGAGCCCTGCATTATATTTAAAGACATTCAATAATAAAGAATCTGAATGAATGCATGCATGTTTCTCGCACTGTGAAAAAACAATGGTACCTAGAGCCATCGAATTTTGAATAACCTACTCCTCCACTCGAATACGAAGCCCAAATTTGGAGTTTGCTTTATTATATATTTCATATTCTGTAAAGCATTTCAGAATTTTTGATTAAGAAACTCAATTCATTTAAACGATGGAAAGCGAGCAATTGCAACAGTTTACGAAAAAAAAAGACATTTTTTATCTTCAGTGAGCGAGACTGTGTATCGGAAATTTTGCTCTGTTTAAACTATTTTGCGATATTGCTGTTGAATTGAATTTTATAGTTTAAGTGGGAAGAACATGATATTTAATAAATAAAGGTAAGACACAAAACGCTAAAAAAACAGTCCTTTGGGCGTAATATAATATCTGAAAGCTTTCAGATTTTTTTTAATGGTAGCATCGCCATTTTAGACTTTGTTCACTAAAGCTAGAAGCGGTGGGGATTTTATTATGGAGGGACTTAATAGGCATTCACCATTGTAAAGGGCTATAAAGGGGCAGACAATTTACATCCATAGCTTCTCCCGGAATTTGAGCCCTGTCCTTTCAGTGCGATAATCAGAATCACTAATCACTTTCCTGTCTGGTCGGTGAAAGGTAAAGGTAGTATTTTTGACGCAGGGGGCAACATTTACCAAGAGTTGCACAAACTATTTTTCTCGTCTCGAGGATAGGAATTAATATACTGAAAGAAAACAATGAATCTTATTCGGAAGGTAAAAAAATCACTTAATAAATAATATTTTCCACCAAAATCTCTTTCTTTTTGCTACTAAGGTTATTAAATTTATATTTAACCCTCATTTAAAATACTCGTACGATTACAAAGCAAGAGAAATGAATTTCTTTCTAAAAATAAATCCACAATTCAAGCATATGTTACTGAATTCCTTATTATTCGTTAAGAGAAACGCTACAAATACAGCTGTTTACAGATGCCACAGCTGCTATGCGCTTTATGTTTTGTAAAGTACGAAATAAGATTATCAGTGCACGAACGTGGGGGCGTAGCTCAGATGGTAGAGCGCTCGCTTAGCATGCGAGAGGTACCGGGATCGATACCCGGCGCCTCCAATTTATCTTTACCCCTTTTTGAAACAATCTAATAATTTACTTAAAATCAAAATAACTTATTTTAAATAAGGTAATAATTTTTTTTTAATTATTATATTTGATGCCTACCGTACCAGACTGTTGTCCGTATAAGTCGATTCTTAATTTAAAGCGCTTCATAATCACAGTGACCCAGTTTTAATTCTCAATTGAACAAATGCAAATTTGGAACTTCGAAATGTATTAAAGTCAATACTAACACTGACGCCATATTTGAAAGTAAAAAAAATAAGAACTGATAGGAATGAATTGAAGGATGAATTTATTACACTGTATAAATTCACCGTAGGTTAAATTGTATAGAATTAAGTAAAAAGAAAGAAAAGCATAAAGTAATTAAAAATAAGCTACATATCTGTTGCGCAGTTAAAAATTAATTAGTTAGAAATGTCACTTTCAAATACAGACTGGAGTCAGAAGAGTCGAATTACAAGCTCTTTTAATAAATTTTATAGTTAAATGACTCTTTCTCATTTACTGTTATACTGTTACATTCAAAGATGCACAAGTCTCTGTTGAGAAAATGGGATGATTTAATTTCTCTCGAGAGTTCGGTAGAGTTATTGATATTATTATTATTCAGTCTAATGATGTTTCACAGATCTCTAAATAATTTTCGTGGTAGCCGAGGATTATAATCCTCACGTAAGAGGTAATGAAAGCACCATGGGCTGAATTGATTCGTTTCGATCAGTAGTTCGTTCTAGATTCGGTTTCCAGTAGATAAATAGGCACGCTAGATAAGCTATTCGTGACTTTCCCCATGTTCATGGTGCATGCAAGTAATTTACCTTAGAAAGTCTTCCAAGAAGACATCTTCCTTCTTTGGCAGACAACCCTCACACATTGTCATAACTAATTAATCCAATTCTAAAGTATATTTGTGAAAGAAATATTTTTAAATCATGCCGCATCCGTATCTTCAGCGAAACTCACGACGGTTATTTGCCTAACTTTGGGGGGGGGTATCTTCGTGGAGGGCGTTTTTAGGAAAACTGACTCATATGCACATTACACATAGTGAAAATGTTTATACGTGAAGACAAACATGAACATTTCTTGCAACCACTTCCTTAACAGAAATTCGAAACCAGATCGAATTTCCAGAGTTAAGCTTTCTTATCCACTCAGTCAATAGATTAGTATATTAGGATAAGAAAGGGCTCACGACGGGTATTTGCGTTAGGGGAGGGGTGCCTTCTTTAACGAATTTTTAAAAGAACTGGCTGATATTCTCCTTACAGATAGGAAAAACTACAAAAATCAACCATATAGACAGCCCATTCGCTTGGGTTTGAATCCAGGACGAATTACCGGCATTCAGCCGTCTCATTCACTCGCCCGCTGGTGAAACCTCAACCGATGGTGAGCTTCATCAAGCATAACTCGAAACATAGATATGCCACTATTCCATTTAATAGATAAAATCCGAAAGCCTGCTAACTCTATCGGATTATCTAGAAATTTATTCAAACTTTGTTAATTTTCATTCGAGATAGCTAATAAATGCGCTAAGGTGGCTATTGAAACCCTTTGGCTCAAACTAATCGGCTAT
>KK112988.1:1193449-1203744 GCA_000611955.2 Stegodyphus mimosarum | reverse complement strand
TCATGCTATCTTACAACTTTACATTTTACATGAAACAGAAAAAATTACAAAACATTTGGACTTAAATTTCCGCCAATTTCTCAGCGGAGAATCCTGACTCAGTTTTTATCTACCGGTAGGTTCATAAGTTAGCAATATCAATAATTTAATGCCATGGACATGCCACCAAACAGCAACCATCTTCAGCTACTAATGGCTACTAATAAACATTTGTCACAAATTTCATCAATTTCTCAACTAATTTATATTTGTGAATGCTCGATATATCTTTTTACAGGTTTAATGAATGTTAATAACTTAACAACATTCATAAGTCGGTCGTATCAGTTAGTCAAGTGCATAACCCGAATTCTGCTTTTAGAGAATGGGCTGGCTGTATGGATTGTTTCTACATGGCTAAAGCAGCTAGCTTCCCTTAGAACTTCTTCCACGAAAGCATCTCTTTTAAGGCAAATAAATAACAGCCCTATCTTGCTTTTTCGTAATGAACTAATCCATTGGTCTCAAACTCGCAGCCCGCGAATACATTCAATTGTGTATTTGTTGCAGATATAGTGTTGCGGAGATTTCAAGATTTTACTTATTTGAAGATAGAATTTATATTGTTTTCATTATCATTAAAAATGAACATGAATAATGCTCCAGAAAATCTACATATAGAACTAATTAATTTACACTGCGATATAAATCTTACTTAAAGAATTAAGTTACAGATTTTATTACAAATCTTATTATTTATTATTATTAGTACTTATCAAAAAATAAATAGGCTCAGTTACAAATTTGTGCGCTAAGAGCAATCTATTTCTGTTTTAATGATCTCTTTGTTTGAAAATACATTTATATTTGAAGAGCTTTTTTTCCACGGTCAAAAATTAGTAAGAACCCGAGTGATCAATGAGTAAGAACAAACTGTGATAATTTCTAATCATTTCTCTCTAAGGCTACAAACTTTATTCTATCGAATCGAATCGAAACATCATCAAGTATTAAGACGCAGTAAGAAATGAAGAAATTTATAATTATTTGCATACAAAAATATGCATTTTTATTTATGCGTCGATGAGAAATTTAATAAGAGGAAGTAGGTTGTTAGTATTTATCCTGAAGTTTTGTGCCACTTCGCAAATATTCTTGGAAAACTTAGAAAGTTTTGTAACTTGTTTACTTTTAGTTTAAATTACAAGTAAGGTATTTAATGATTAATTAAGCATGTAAAAATTATTTGAAAGAAATGTCAGTCTGAATATTTAATAGTTAAGTCAATACAGTCATACTTACAAAGATTTTAATGATCTCCCAAAAGGATTTGTTAAAGTAAAAACCTTAATAAACCCCTTCAACAAATCCTTAACAAACCTACGCTCCCACTGAACTCGCAGTCTATCAGCCCGCTGTTACACTCACTCCTGCTACCCCACCCCTTTTTTTTTGTCTCTTCAGCTTCATTATTAAGTATTATTTTCTTGGCACTTACGGCATGTACATTTCAACAGCAAAATTATAAAAAATTTAAAAGCATGTTTAGAATTCTCGATGCAGTGTTAAGCGCTGACATACATTTTTCTGGTTTTTTTTGTTTTCAATCTTATGTCAGTTTATCATATCAATGTTCAGTTTTCTTAATTAGATGGCTTGCAAAACTATTTTTTAATCTTTTTATTAATAACGTTTTGTGTGTTAACATTATGTATTAAATATTAGGTTCTTCCCACTTATGCCACATAAAATTCAATTTAACAGCAAAACCGCAAAATATTTATAAACAGCATATATTTAGAATTTCCGATAGACAATCTGGCGATAAAAATATTTTATTTGGTGCAGTATTGCCACTACTCGTTTCGAAATCTTTGAATTTGTTAATCAAAAATTCATAAAGCTTTACAAAATGTGAAAATAGGTCATAAAACAATTTCGAAATTCAAAATTTGGGCTTCCAGGTGAACATGTTTGGGTGGAGGACTACGTTATTCAAAATTAGATGGCTCTAGGTCTCTTCTTTTTTAAAGTGAGAAACATACACGCATACATACATACACTCTTAAACAAAAAAACGACGCATCAAGAAGGAGTTATCCGAATGGGACGAAAATCGGTAGATGTGATGCGCATGTACAGAAAAACAAATGAGTACAGTTTGAGAAAAATTGGACTATTTATTGAAGTGATAGAGCTTCACAAAGTGAAAAAGTCAGTAACGCGTTTGTCCATCTCTGGTCCTTATGCAAGCAGTTATTCGGCTTGGCATCGATTGATAGAGGTTACGGATGTCTTCCTGAGGGATATCGTGCCAAATTCTGTCCAACTGGAGCATTAGATCGTCAACATCCCGAGCTGGTTGGAGGGGCCCTGCCTATAATGCTCCAAACGTGATCAATAGGAGAGAGATCCGGCGAACTTGCTGGCCAAGGTAATGTTCGGCAAGCACTAAGGCAAGCAGTAGAAACCTGTGCAGTGTGGGGGCGGGCATTATCTTGCTGAAATGTAAGCCCATGGTGACGTGACATAAAGGGCAACACAACAGGCCTTAGAACTTCGTCGAGGTACCGCTGTGCTGTAAGGTTGCGAAGGATGAAAACCAAAGGGGTCCTACTATGAAATGAAATGGCACCCCAGACCATCACTCCTGGTTGTCGGCCTGCCTGAAGGAAGACAGACAGGTTGGTATCACACCGCTGTCCGGGGCGTCTCCAGACTCGCTTTCGCGGGTCATCGGGGCTCAGTTCAAAGCCGGACTCATCACTGAAGACCATTCTACTCCAGACAGTGACATTCAAGTGCGAATGAGCCCGACACCACTGCAAACAGGCTTGACGTTGTACAGAGCTCAATGGTAGTCGGCGCAAGGGGCGCCGTGACCTCAGCCCCCTTTCTGTTAGCCGTCTATGAATGGTCCTTGCGGTCACTAAAACACTAGTTGCAAGTACAATCGATGATAATGATGCATCTGGGGCTCTGAGTGACGCTGTGACGATTGCTCGGTCTTCACGTTCTGTAGTTTCTCTAGGCCTACCTCTTCCTTCTTGACGATGTGTGCGGCCATAGTTCACCCATTCCTGCCAACATCGTCTAATAGTGGCATCGCTCCTGCTTAAATGTCCAGCTATTCGCCGATAAGGCCAACCGGCTTCTGAGCCCAATTACACGACCTCTCTCAAATTCTGACATCTACTCATATCGTTCGTGCACCTGTATGCGAGGCATAGTTACTGTCTACCAAAGTACACGGAATGAAATTCGTGAAGAATTTATGACCTGGAATTGTAATTTCTCCTCTTAAATATCCTGCCAATTGCGCAGATCAGATGCGCTGTAGCGACAACCGTTCATTCATTGGCAGCCAAAACTGTTCATTCATTGGCAGCCAAAATGTAAAATTTTGCATTTTCGGTCGAAACCTGTATGCATATCAATTTGTGTCCAATTTGCTTTATATCTTCTCGGTGCGTCGTTTTTTTTTTGTCTAAGAGTGTATATTCATGCAGCTTCTTCATAATTTAATTTCTTTGAAAATGATACGGGGCGTTAATACTTGGTGGCAAAAATCTAAAAAGTGATACAAACTTTCATAGTGATTGAACGCAAAATCCCGTTTCGAGAATAATAACCGTTTGGGCTAATTAATTTTTTTTTCTTATGCGATATTTTTATTATAATTGTTTATGTAGATTTCGATAAATATATAGTAAGCTTCATAAATGGTTAAAATGTATTTAACATATTTTTTATTTTGTTTAAAATAAAAAAAATATGGTCCGTTAGCCGATTTCAGATGCTTCAGGCGGCCCGTGAGCTATTTGAGTTTGCAGCCACTAAACTAACTTACAAATTACCTCGACTACTCATATATAGGGTGAATTTCATTTTATAGAGCATAGTCTAATCCAGTGGTTCTCAACCGGTGGTATGCGTACCACTGGTAGTACGCAAGAGAAAAATAGGCGGTACGCAAAGGAACAAAGTATTTTTAACGATTAAATTCAAAAATTAAATACTCCAACATCCTGTTAAAGTTTTTTCACCAGCATTCGTAAAATTATGCGATCTCAAGGACTTTAGCAAAATATTTTCACAAATATTCTTTTAGCCATAGATATAACAAAACTTGTGATGATGTTTTTAAAAGGATTAATAGAAATGGATGTTGTATTTAACATGTATGTTGTATTTAACATGTATGTTGTATTTGTCGTATAAAAAGAGAATAGTATCTCATTATTTCTTTTCGAATTGATCGATTTATTAGAATGTCTACCTGTACACTTTATGCCGCCACCATTTCCGCGCTCACATTCCTCTATTTTCAATTAGAAGCATTTTCTTTTACTTCGATTTGTTGTTTCTAATAGTAGGTATTTCGTCTTCCTTACTTTTCTATGCGATTTGAGAATATCGTTTGGTTTTGAAGAACTCGTAATATATTGTGCATTTAAATATTTGTGAAAAAATAATAAAACAAACCTAGATTTTTAAAATCGAAAAATGGCTAGGATTGGCCAAGTGATGGTTTACAAAAAACTGTTTATTTACTGAATTATGGTTGGCGCATTTTAGCGTATGTAGCTGATATTTATGGAAAGTGAAATGAGATAAATTTAAGATTACAAGGACAAAGTGTTAATTTGTTTACCATTAGAAATAAAATAAAAAATCATTATTTTCATCGATAAGTAATTTGAATACGTACTTTCCCAAGGATTATGAAAATGAAAACTGGATTGAATTCTGTTTTGTTCAAAGGTACCTGAAATTTTATCTACTGAAGAAAAAGAACAACTGATAGAAATTTCTTGGGATCAAACTCTAACTGAAGATTTCAAAAATAACACACTTGCAAACTTTAGCTGAATCGAAAAAAAGAATTTAAAGGCATTTCAAATAAAGCTATTAAATTTTTAGCCCAAATTTCGTACTAAATTTTAGAATTAAATTTGTAGGGATTTATATTTATTTTCAATAACCAATTTTAATAATAAATTTCAATAACCAATTCAGTTTAAGTTATATTTTCTTTCCTATAAGCCCTCATTCCCCTAACTATCAATGCCAGACTACTAAAATTTAGTAGCGCGCGTGAAGTAATGCAAATTCTACCTTAAGGAGAATAGGTTTAAATACCGAGTTCTAGAAAGGAAAGTTAGACAGTTTGGGCAGGCGCTGTATTTTTGTAGCGTGAGCTTCTGTTTTGCATTCATTGCTGGTTAACGTGGTGCAACAGCTATTACTTTGCTGCCACTAGATTTTCGACGCGGTTTTAGATAACAGGATTATCTGAGCCCTGTAGAGTAATTCTACTTCTTGTTAATATCTTCGAAATTTTAGTTTAGTTCTTGTTATTTGAGTTACTGCCCGAGTGAGGCGTAGTGCATTAGCGTCAAGTCGATGCAATGTGAATTTTAAAGAGTTAATAAAGGGGTTATTTTTACCCTTCTCCTGTTTAGTTTCTACACCTACTTCAGTTGTTACATCAGAAGATAGACAAGTAGGTCTTACATTTGGCCCGAACAGGGACTCAAACCACGGACCTCTCGAATACGAGCTTAGCGTGCTGATCGCTACACCACGAAGGCCTGCTAAGAAGGCGGGAGAAATACCTTATAAAGTATTATAACTTAAATTAAAATCTTAAAATGATAACCAATTTTTAATCTAATATTTTTTACGATTGCATCTTTAATACAAATAGCCAACATGTTGTGCAAATAGCAAAACATATATTTTTTTTAAATATAATCATTGGAAAATAGTGGTGGTACTAAAGGTTTTGTATTTTTGTTTAGATGGTACGCGTTAGTCAAAAGGTTGAGAACCGCTGGTCTAATCTAATATTAAAAATAGAAGAGCGGGAAACGTGGAACCTAAGTAAAAATTTATTAACATTTAATTTGAAATTAAAATAAACCTTGCAAATCATTACTGATCACATCAAGAAATCAGGTATAATAAAAGAAATCATAAATATTAATAATAGCATTGCAACTTCAAGTATACACTAGAAAAGATTAGCTGCATTAAATCGCAAGTAAATTTACGTATTTTTAAAAGCACACGTCTAAGAATTTAGACGGTTCAAACAGATGGAAATGTGTGTGACGTGAAAAGTTGTCTAAAGAAGAGCTTAAAAGGTTATAAATACGAGTGAGGCACATGGCTCAATTTAATTTCTAAAACTAGAAGTGACACAGCCCTATGGAAGAACGTCAGGGAAGAGGAAACGAATAAATAAGTAAAAAATAAAATAATTAAAAAAAAATCTGAAAGCTTTAAGATTTTACATTACGCCCCAAAGGTTTTTTTTAACGTTTTGTGGGTTACCTTTATTTATTAAATATCATGTTCTTCGCAATTAAACATAAAATTTAGTTCAATAGCAATATCGCAAAATACTTTTAAATTGAGCATATCTTTAGAATTCTTGATACGCAGTCTCGCGCGCTGAGGATAAAAATGTTTTTTTTTTCTTCCACGTACAGCCATTGCTAGCTTTGAAAATATCGAGTTCGTTAATCAAAAATTCATTAAAGTGTTACAAAATATGGAATAAATAATAAAATAAATTCCGAATTCCAAATTAAGTCTTCCAAATGCCCATATTCGGTGGAGGATTACGTTACCCAAAATTTGATGGCTTTAGATACCGTTGTTTTTCACATTGCAAGAAACATACATACATTTATGCAGATTCTACATTATTTAATTTCTTTAAATGTAATACAGAGCGATAGTATTTGGTGGCAACAATTTGAAAAGTGAAAAGGACATTCAGAGTGATTCGACGCAAAATCGCAAAACGAAAACAATAGTCCTTCACGGACAAAGCCCCTTTGGATTAATCAACTGACTAATAAAATCATTAATAATTAAAAAACTAAGCAATTAATGATCAAAACAATTAAATAATTAATGGTTAAAATAATTAAATAATTAAAAGTTAATAAAATGTAATGAGATAGATTAAAATTTAATAAGTGATTTTTTAATATAATTTTATTACTAAAAATAAAATTTTTGACATAACATTTCTACTGAAATTGTTGTTCAGTTACATAAAAGAAGTGCCGGAGCCTTCTTATTTAGGTCTCTGCTGGACTCCGGCTAGAATTATGATTTCCCCCAAAATTAAGAAGTACCACAGCTTTGTTCCGGCGAAATTTGAGCTCTGGTGAGGCGTACAGGCAGGAAAAACATTTGGAAACAATCTTAATATTGTTTAAAAAATCATTAATTTCTTTCCTTACGTTAGTAACAATTGTTTGGGTAGGGGGGTATGAAACACACAGCTCGTTAAAAAACGATTTGATCTAATCTTGACTCCAAACAGCTTCTGAAAATGTCCTACATGCCAAACATATCATCACGCGATACTGTAACTCAGCAATTGTTTTCATTCTACCTTGCTATGTAAAAGCATCCGTACTAGTCCTAAAATACCACCAGCTGTGAAAGTTCGAAAAATTAATTCGAAATTGAACATTTATAACTACGCGTCAAACATGCTTTACAACAGCATCAAGCAACCACTAAAACTCCCAATAGGACTGAAGTCTGAAATCGTAAAACAGATCGAAGCGATTCAGCATTTTTATGGTTAAATCGTAAATGCTGGCAGCTGGCATAAAGTTAGCGAGAATTTCACAAGCCTCATTCGCTTTTATATTGTTTCGAAAGCAATAACTGCAACTCTAAAAATTTGTTTTAGTCAAGATACCCATTTCATTGAGAAATACCATCTCGGTGCAGGCTTTAATGTTTGTTATTCGCTATACTTCTTTATACGCATGGCACGAACAAAAACAAATTAAAGACAAGCTAGTTTAATATCACGTAGACCAAAATACTCCCGAATTTCGTAGGCAACTGCAACAGAATTCGGAACTGAAGCGATATTGGATAGAATTTTTCTAAGCAATCTACCAAAAAAATAATCGCATGAATGAGATTCTGAAGAGAAGAAGTTGGCTCGATTTTCGACGAAATGGAAAACAAAATGTATACATTCATAACATTGTTTGGGATACATTGCTGATCAAAGACACAATTAAGGCTATAGCTTTCGTTTCATAGAGTAAAATAGTCATGTGCACTGCTCTCCAAAAATTAAAGAACAGCATGTTATTTGTGTTTACTATGAGAATGAAGCAACATAGAAACAAGAAATTTACAGGACACATTCATTAAACAGTTCTTTAATGAATGCGATATAAAATGTTACTAAAGTCCAACATACACATGAATTACAACCAAAAATTGCACTCTTGGAAGAGAAATCCAGGTTTGGAGAAATAGTATATCACAGTTTTTTAAGGAAAAATGGGGTGGTAATAAGAAATGTCTTCAGTTGCAATAGATTGGTGGCAGCGACGTTCCATGCTGTCAATTAAGTTGTCGATCAGTAAAATGGGAAACAACGACCAGACATGGCGTAATCTTTGTTCAAGCTCATCTAACGGCCTTGGAGGAGGACTTAAAGCAGCAAGCAACCTGTCTCCCAAGATAGTTCCAAAAATGTCCTATCGGATTCAGGTCTGGGGACTGAACTGACCATTCCATCCGCTCCATACCCTAACCCTCAAAATATTCTTCAGCAACCCGAGCTTGGTGCGGTCGAGCATTGTCGTCCATCAGAAAAAATCCAGAACCAACAGCAGTGGCATATGGCGAACATATTGATCAAGGATCTCTTCTCGATAACTCACACAGGTCAAAGTTCCTCCATGGAACAAATACAAGTCAGTGGGACCACCGAGAGAGATCCCAGCCCAAACCATTATTCCACCACATCTGTAACTGTGCTTTCCACAATGTGGGATTGGTTGTATGTATTGTACAATGTGTATTGTTCCCTCCAGATCAGCTGACGACCTTGAATCACTCTTCAATGGGAACCTGGACTCGTCTGTGAAGAGAACAGACTCCCATTGTTGACTGGTCCAGGAGACGTGTTCTCTTCCCCAACATAAACGAGCACGTCCTCGGGTCAAGGGGTCTCAAACAACTGGCCGTCTTGCATACAGATCTGTATTGTGCAGGCGTCTGCGCACTGTAGTAGCTGAGATTCTTGTTCCTGTTGCCACTAAACGATGTGCCATGAGCTGAGGCACACTAATGTTGCTCCTCCTTCGGGCCGAAAGAGCTAAAGAATGCTCCCCCGCAGGTGTTGTAACTTTATGTATGCCTGGGTTATGTCTTTGCGACACAGATTCTTCGGGTTCAAACTGATTCCACAGTCGGTGGATAACATTACGAAAGACATTGAGACGTCTAGCAGCATCAGCTTGTGACATCCCCATTTCCATCCATCCCATCGCCCACCACCTCAACGGATCGGGCAAACGACTTCTCCTGGACATTGATAGACTTTCCTGGATATTGCCAACGAAACTGTAATTACAACTGAAAATCAACCCTCGTGAACAAAAATTACAATTTTTGCCTTTTTTCTCCAACTCCTATATAAGTATTCATTTTTATAAAATAAAAGTGGTAGCTATTGTTTTTGCATATATTTTCTTAAACTTCGTTACTGCCATGCATCTGAAATGTGAATTTAAACGTTACTGACAATTTTGTAACGGTGTTACTCAATAACTTGCAATTTGCCTTTTTCGGTCAACTCAATTTCTTTGTCAGTATGGTTTTAGCAGTCGCAAAATCTTGTTCAAATGTGATTGAGAATATAATTGTGAAACATCTACATACGCACTATGTTAGGGCATTATTAATATTTCAAGAAACAATCTAAGCAATAATATAGGAATGATGTATGTATACACTCATTTTCGTAAACTTTTCGTTGATAATTTTGATTTAAAAGCCCACATTGGTAGCATCTCCATGATTTTATTTTTCGTCATATACTTAAACCAATGGAATAATAATAATAAAAAAAAAATAGAATAATGAAAACAGAAGTAAAAATTGGTACAAACATTAACTGAAAGTTGGCTAACATCAGGCAGGGAAACTTGGCGGTGATGCCGCCAAAGTTGTGCCAATCGTTCCTGCGGAATTCTGAAGGAATTGATGCCACTTTAAGAAACAATTACCATTCAACCCGCTTCATTTTTGGTGTTGGTAAAAACTCTTCTGTCGAATTCTACTATTTTGTTAGGTCATTTCATTATACCGGAAGCTTTGTTTAGAGTTCTATGAGTACAAGCTTCTCCCAGGACAATGCTTTATATAAATCTAATACATGTCCTAAGTTGCGCTTTCGAGATATGAAAAACGTAAGTTGAATTTCGTCAATCTGTCTAGTACAACGGAAGATATAAAACTGTCTTTTTTTTTTT
>KK112988.1:1152354-1189418 GCA_000611955.2 Stegodyphus mimosarum | reverse complement strand
CAATTATTTCTATATCATAGATGCATATATATTTATATAATTTGCAATGTTGATTAAATTAAAATTAAAACTAAACGGATAAAAAAGAAAAAAAGTAAGAGAATAATCGATAAAACATTTTGAGCAAATTAATGGTACTGCAAATTAAAAAAAGGGAGTCAAAAGAATAAATAAAGTAAAATATAATAGTATAAATAAATAGTATAATAAAAAATAAATAGAATAAAATATAATAGTATAAATTACTAAAAATGGAATATTATAATCTTCAGACTCTTACGTTGTCAAGAGGAAATAAAATTATCTTATGATAATACACTTTTTCCTGGAAGATTTATTCTGTTTCTGTAAGCTTAAAATTATCCGAGACAACTGAATTATTAATATAAATCCTTTAAGTACCCCTTAAAATTAAAAGCTCCTTCCCTACAGATATACATATATATATATTGGCAACTTCACATTATTTTACACAGTTAATATTTTTAACAATTTTTATGTGTGTGTATATACATATACATACAAACTAGGTTTAAAAAATCTTTTACAACACCTTAGAATCAAAACCATACACAAAGAAAGCATATCTAAGTGTCAAACCCATAACCTAAGCCGGAAAATATCTGAAAGCTTGTAGAGACATTAGGTATTTGGATGCAGGAGACATGAAAAATGAGCAACGCCTTCGCCACGGATCTCTCGGTTACGCGTCGAGCATGCAGACCACTACACCACGAAGGCATGCGAAGAAGGCGGGAGAAATACCTTATAAGCTTTCAAATTTTATATTACGCTCAAAGGGGCGTTTTTTTACCGTTTTCTGTCTTGCCTTTATTTAAGTACGATGTTCTTCTCACTTAAACCATAAAAGTCAATTCAGCAGCATTATCATAAAATAACTTAAAAAAAGCATATCTTCAGAATTTCTTTTACGCAGTCTCACGCGCTGGAGATAAAGATTTTTTTTTTTTTTTTGTACAACGTTGCCATTGCTCGCTTTGAAATCCTTGAGTTTGTTAATCAAAAATTCGTTAAAGTTTTACAAACTATGAAATCGATAATAAAACAACTTACAAATTCAGGCTTTCAGATGCTCATATTTGAGTGGAGGACTATGTTATTCAGAATTTGATGTCTCCAGATACCGTTGCTTTATCACAGTGCGAGAAACATACATACATTCATGCAGATTCTTATTTATTTAATTTCTTTAAATATAATCCAGGGTTCTAATATTTGGCGGCAATAATTTGAAAAGTGGAACACCATTTATAATTAGCCAACGAAAATACCAAAATGAAATTAAAAGCCGTTCAGAGCAAATTGCCCCCTTGGGCTAAAAAGTGTGAATTACAAAAATATTCCTAAATGCGAATTTTACTGTGCAAGTAATTTATGCAAGGTGAACAGCAACGAAAACAAATTTAGATATGTGAGTTGGATTAAGTCAAGTAATCTAATTTTAACTTTTGTGTTCATCCAGTGACACTTTTAGAAAAAAATGACTGGCTCTAGGTTAGATTATGTTATTTCCTTAAGAAAACATTATCCAGCTTAAGATGATTTACTCTTTTAAACTTCTTTCCCAATGCTGCCCATTTTGCATAAATGTGCGCAGTAAAATTCCTGTTTTTTAAATATTCTTGTTGTCCCCCACTTTGATACTTTCTTTATATCTAGTTTTTATTACGAGATATTTTAAAAGATTTTTTTTTAATCTCCTTTAATCTATATTTACGCATTATTATGGTTGGATTTGCCCGCAATTAATTAGCGTTATAATCTTAGTACTTTTCGGCATTTATACTTCCCTTGTTTCTATTCCGTGAATATATAATTATTTAATATAAAACTTCAACTTGTAGTGGCCTTCTTAAGTCCGTTTCTGAACTTGATTATTACTCCGTTTATCCGTTTTCTGTCCTTAGAATAATTAAATGTTTGCAATAAATTTATTTGAAGTGAGACATTTCAAAATTATTTTTTTCTTATGATTCTAAAATGCTAATATCGCATATATTTACACAACAGGCAAAATCATGCTGAAGTCTTTTATCCAATAATATGGAACATTATTCAAATCAAAACCATTAGTAATTAGGCGATTCTGCTCATCGGGAAACTATGTCCACCTGCTCAGAGATATAGTATCTTCACCATTCTTAATTAGAAGTCATTATCATAATTTTTGCTATAGTCACATTTACCTTTGTACTGCTAACTTCTAGTCCTCCCCTTATGGCTAACCGTAAGAAATAAAAAATATTAAATGTAAGTCTAAAATTACTGAATAGCGAGTGCCCTGTTTGACATTTCCAATGTGTTACTGTGTTCATACTACTATGGTAAAGCTAATCTGTGAAATTCCCACGAGCTGCATAGTATTAAAGTGAAAAACAATAAAAAATAAATAAAATATTACAAAACATTCAAATCAGAATTAAATAATAATAATAAAAAGAAATTCTGAAACTTTCAGATTTTACATTACGCCCAAAGGGACTTTTTTAACCTTTTGTGCATCATTAAACGTTCTTTGCACTTAAACCATAAAATTAAATACAACAGTAATATCACAAAATACTTAAAAGAGCATATCTAGAATTTCCGATACATAGTCTCAATGTTAACTCCAGTTAAATTTTTATTACATAAATAAGTGAATAAAAAATCATGATGTTCTTCCAATATTTTGTATTAATCCCGGGAAAGTAATGATTAGTGTAAAAAAAAATCTCATAACCAGACAGGTCCAAGACATTGCCAGGTTGTTCTGATAGACACTAAAATCTAACTTCTATGCTGTAACTGTCTAAGCTTGGAAAAACCGTAGCACTATTATATGGCCTGAATTTTTTCAGAATTTTTTAATACTTATTAGACTGTAAAGAAAAAAATGAACAAGCCATAAATGCGCTAGAGAAAATAGATGCTGAATGTTTCCAGGTATTCTCAAACGATTTGCACGCTCAGACAGCACTGATGCTGGCGATAAGAGCACCAGTTATGCGAGTAACGATTTTTTTGGATGAAGGGTTTATAAGGCTTCCATTGCACGTGCAGTTGTGTCAAATTCTTAATTTAAGATTAAAATAGCAATAGATATAAATTTTACTACATTTTTCATCGGCAGCCTGTGCATTAACGTACAAATATATACTATACAAGTGCATGGACAATACTTTTTAATTCCGTGTTAAATTTGTGCCTTTTTGTCAAGGAAAAAAACAGTGCCTTCTTTCTTATCTTGCATTAAAAAAGCCGCAGTTTGTAAATTTATCAAATAAACAACTGCTAGTTTTTTTTAGAATTCTTATGAACTATTAAAAACAATCTGCTTTGTTAGGTTCTACAGCAAGTATGCTATATCTGTTTATTTATGTGATAGATAGGTGATAAAGAAGAGATGCAAAATACTGTACTAGATCAAAAGTTCAGAATTCACCGTAATAAAATTTTGATTTATGGAAAGCTTAATTCTTTTCGCTAATAGTATTTCGACTTCAACGACATATGGAATCAGATAAAAGTTATATCAGCTGTGAAACAAATCGTGAACTTATAAAAAAATTTCTTTTTTTTGTACAGCGTTGCCACTGCTCACTTTGAAATCGTTAATCAAAAATTCGTTAAAGTGTTACAATATATGAAATCGATAATAAAATAAATTTAAAATTCAAAAAAGGGCTTCCACATGCCCATATTCGGGAAAATTGGATGGCTCTAAGTCCCGCAGTTTTATCATAATGCGAAAAACATGCATACATTTATGCAGTTTCTTCATTATTTAATTTCTTTAAATATTACACGGGGCTCTAATATTTGGTAGCAACAATTTGAAAAGTGAACCGACAGTTATAGTAAACCAACGCAAAATGCCAAAACGAAATTACTAGCCCTTCAGGGCAAATTACCCCTTTGGACTAATAATTGGCATTATCTTCTTCAATGTTAACTCCAGTTAAATTTTTATTACATAAATAAGTGAATAAAAAATCATGATGTTCTTCCAATATTTTGTATTAATCCCGGGAAAGTAATGATTAGTGTAAAAAAAAATCTCATAACCAGACAGGTCCAAGACATTGCCAGGTTGTTCTGATAGACACTAAAATCTAACTTCTATGCTGTAACTGTCTAAGCTTGGAAAAACCGTAGCACTATTATATGGCCTGAATTTTTTCAGAATTTTTTAATACTTATTAGACTGTAAAGAAAAAAATGAACAAGCCATAAATGCGCTAGAGAAAATAGATGCTGAATGTTTCCAGGTATTCTCAAACGATTTGCACGCTCAGACAGCACTGATGCTGGCGATAAGAGCACCAGTTATGCGAGTAACGATTTTTTTGGATGAAGGGTTTATAAGGCTTCCATTGCACGTGCAGTTGTGTCAAATTCTTAATTTAAGATTAAAATAGCAATAGATATAAATTTTACTACATTTTTCATCGGCAGCCTGTGCATTAACGTACAAATATATACTATACAAGTGCATGGACAATACTTTTTAATTCCGTGTTAAATTTGTGCCTTTTTGTCAAGGAAAAAAACAGTGCCTTCTTTCTTATCTTGCATTAAAAAAGCCGCAGTTTGTAAATTTATCAAATAAACAACTGCTAGTTTTTTTTAGAATTCTTATGAACTATTAAAAACAATCTGCTTTGTTAGGTTCTACAGCAAGTATGCTATATCTGTTTATTTATGTGATAGATAGGTGATAAAGAAGAGATGCAAAATACTGTACTAGATCAAAAGTTCAGAATTCACCGTAATAAAATTTTGATTTATGGAAAGCTTAATTCTTTTCGCTAATAGTATTTCGACTTCAACGACATATGGAATCAGATAAAAGTTATATCAGCTGTGAAACAAATCGTGAACTTATAAAAAAATTTCGCTTTCTTCTTAGTTTCGTTATGGTTATAACAAAGGCTGAATGGATAAATGCGCTGTACAACGGTGGTTCCTCACGAGTCTATTCGCATAGCATCGTAAAAATGTTCTTCAGTGTAATAAGACAAAAAATATTTCTCTAGAAAATCCTCCACGAAACCACGCTTTTTGAATCAGATACCTTTCAAGTGCTTAGCCGTGTTAAATACCCTAATCTTTATTTTCATAAAGTAGACTAAAATTTGAGATTTATGCATATTCGTTTTACATGGTATACACTAGTTAATTTTCACACATTAAACACGAATAACGGCTGTAAAATTAAAAACAAAATACCAGACTTTAATTTGCTCCTATTATTTCCTTATTTTTTGGAAGCTTGTCCCTAAAAGGTTTCTGCATTTTAGCAGTTTCGTTCAATAGAAGTCACATGTGTACTCATTTTGAGTCATTAAAAAGTATTGAACGATCTTAAATATTTTGCTTCTTGAGAAAAAAAAAAAAACCAGTTAGATTCTTTGAAATTGTTTATAGCTTTTATCTAAAATTAATACTACTAAGGTTTAATTTATCCTAGTTTCAGTCACTATCTTTTGATCGAAAAAATTCTGAAATATCAAAGATTTGATCAACAAGCTGCACAACTTTGCAAATTCTATAAATGCTAACAGTAATCTTCGCATTTTCCATAATGCTCAAAAATAAAATAGTTTTTATCCTAAAATCAAATTTACATTATTTTTGTTGGGAATACTGATTAAGAATAACGTCAAGGCTTTTAAGACAAACAAAATGGAATTTTAAAACAAAACTGAATTCACAAAGAATGGTTCACTATTATTTTCATGGATGTCTTTAAATCTTTTAAGGTATGACTTTACTACTCTGCAGTTGTTTCCATAATATATAATAGTAAGTAGTGATTAAGCTGATGAGCTGGATCCTGGCTTCAGTACATTTAAGTTTTTTAAAGAAATTATAATTTCAGTAAGAGCATACCAATACGCCATTAAAACGAGATTTGCAATTTATTTGCTAAGAAACTGGGTCGCATTGTTAGCAAAACTCTTTTATTTGCAGAAGACTCCTGTTAGCAATCAAATAAGACTTAAATATAGATGCTGTCTACTACTGCATGACTTGTATCACAAAGGACATGCATGATTTTGAGCTAATTCATTAATTTATTTTAAGCAAATTTAAGTTCACAGAGTTTAAAGTTTTTAATGTTCCTACAGCTTAGATCATATAAGTAAGCATAAGTGATTTTTTTTCATTGATAATAATAAATAAATAAATAAATAAATAAAAACAGATCTCTCTCTTTTTTTTTTTTTTTTTTGCAAGCCTAAAGTGGCAGTTAGCCCACAAAGGCTATTAATTTCGTTTAGGCATTTTGCGTCGTCCACTGTAAAATGGAGTTTCCCTTTTCAAATTGTTGCCACCAAATAATAGAGCCCTGCATTATATTTAAAGATATTAAATAATGAAGAATCTGCATGAATGTATGTATATGTTTCTCGCACTGTGAAAAAACGACGGTACCTAGAGAAATCAAATTTTGAATAACGTAGTCCTCCATTCGAATATGGGCATTTGGAAACCCAAATTTGAAATCTGGAGCTTGTTTTACTATCTATTTCACATTTTGTAAAACTTTAACGAATTTTTGATTAAAAAACTCATCAATTTCAAAGCGAGCAATGGCAACTGTACGAAAAAAAAAGATTTTTATCTCCAGCGCGCGAGATTGTGTATCGGAAATTCTAAAGATATGCTCTAATTTAATAAGTAAAGGTAAGACACAGAATGTTAAAAAAAAACGCCCCTTTGGATGTAATACAAAAGCTTAAAGCTTTAAGTTTGTGTATTAGGTAAATAATTCCCATTTGGGAAAATATAGAGAATTGAATTTTTTGATGGATTCTTATGTCCCATGCTGAAATTAGAATATGAAGAACAAAAGTTAAATTGCCTTATTATTTTGTAAATTTATCTATATATATTTCACCATTTCGGACAGTCTGCTCTTTTAATCGTACAAATTAAACTTTGGCAGTAATTCCATGTATAACGCGCTAATTTTTAAAGGCTGTCTAACATAAGACAATTAAAAACTCACGTGACCTTGACGTAGTGCGGTATATGAATTTCATATTATACCAACATTCATTTAATACTGAAAACATATCTTGTATTTGGAAAGCCTTTTCTATAAAGCTAAGAATATATTCCATCCACTTATAGTTCGCAAAATCAAAAATTTAAAGAAGTTGAGAGTGAAATTTCTACCATTCTCCTTTCTTCTTAACTTGAATGCCATTCCTCGCTAGTAACTGAATTACTATTTAGAAAGCAGGAACATAGAAGTTCATCCTAAAAAGCCAGAAGAGAATGGTTTGCTCAAAGATTAGCCCTATTTAAGGACTGCATACTTTTAAAACGACTGCTTCCATTCCATTCGTTACACGGCGAGTAACTTTTCGGTTGTCTAATCTCCATTTTCCGTCAGCGCTTTTCCATTCATCTTGCCGGAATCTCTTTTTCTTATCACCTGCGTAAGTGATGACACAGCAACAGCAGCAACCTATTCCATCTGCAAACAGGAAAACGGGAGAGCTTTCTCCTCTTACGTCTACAGGAAATAAGGATCCAAAGAATTCCCTGGAAAGCATCACCGGGAATGACACAGGCCGACTGTAATTTCATTATTTTGGCGTTTTGTCAACTCAAATCCGATTACAGCGAACTGCTCGCTCTTGCACGCACACCATGCATGTATACGACGATTCGTTTCATAATACTACATGGTGCGGTGTTATATGGGATGGGAAGTATAATTAAAATTCTGGGACACAGCACACGTGGAATTATACAGAATTCAATTAGGTTCCTCAGCTGGAAAGGAAGGAAAAGGAAACGTATTCTAGGAAAGAGAGAGAGAGAGAAAAGTGGGGATATAGTGGGAGGTTCTCGCTTGATTTTTATTTGTCACCGCAGTACGGAGGAATACGAGATATGTTTATGGATTCCGCTCTTGCTTCAGCTATTCTTACATTTAGAAGTAATTTTGTTTTAAAAGAAGTAAGCGTGGTGGCGTGCATTAGCGATTGTTTGCTCGTAGGAATAAAAGTGAAGTGAAAAGCTCTGAAGAATGCCGCCTTCTCATTTTTGAAATTCAGCGTATTTTGCAACGTGGTTAATTTACTCATATAATTAATTTGGTGATAGAATTTAAAAAATTTTAATTGATTTTAAACCACCGAAAATGTACCTTTGTTTCATTTCGTTCACGTTACGTAATTTAGTTTTTATATTAATGCTAAGCTCTCTTTTATTACTTTGTTGTAAGGAATTTGCCTTAAGGTTCAATTACAGTTCTTAATTTAAGTTTTGCACTCTTCGAAGAGAAGCACAGAAATACAAAAATAAACATAATAAAAATTTTTTTCTTTATTTATTAAATATCATGTTCTCCGCATTCAAACCATAAAACTCATTTCAACAACAATATCGCAAAAATAATTTTAAAATGAGCATATCTTTAGAATTTCCGATACACACTCTCGCGCGCTGGAGATAAAAATGTTTATTTTTTCCGTACAGTGTTGCCATTCCTCGCTTTCAAATAATAGATTTTGTTAATTAAAAATTCTTTAATGTCTGACAAAATATGAAGTAGATAATAAAACAAAATCCAAATTAGGGCTTCCAGATGCTCATATTCGGCTTAGGATTACATAATTCAAAATTGGATGGCTCTAAGTACCGTTGTTTTATCTCAATGCGAGAAACATACATACATTTATGCAGATTCTTCATTACTTAATTTCTTTAAATATAATACAGGGCTGTAATATTTGGTGATAACAGTTTGAAAAGGGAATCAATGCAGAAAGTGAATCGACGCAAAATGCCAAAATGAGTCTTTCTAGGCTAACGCTCTTTGGCTAAAAAAACTCTGGATTTGATGTAGATTTTGGGTAAAAGTTCTACGAATTTCGAGTGCGATCAGATATTGTTCTCTCTTTCTCAGGAGCAGTAAATTTTGACAGGAACTTATGTCACATCTCCTTCGAAATTAAAGGAGTTTAATTAAAAGAGTAAGTCTACTCCAGTCTAAGTTTTTTTTTATTAATTTAAATTTTTACACATTTATTTATTACTGCCTACAAGGGATTTTATTTATTGCTTTTGCTTAATGGCTTTCACCCGCAACGAATAATGGTCAAACAGTGCTGCCAGTTAACGAGGGCAGTCGATCTTTCATTTATCTTCCGTACTGAAAAAGTGCCTTGCTCATCACCATAATAAAAGTGAATTGTTTAAATTAAGCTCTTCTAGCAACATGAGGCCCAGCTACCTAAAAAGAGAGAAGCCTTCGTAAAGGACTTTCAACGGGAAACTGATTCATATTTTCATGACACAGGAAAGGGAACCACGAAAAACAACCATGCAGTCGGCCCCAATTAGTTTTGAATCCGGGTCGAACTGCCAGTATGCAGCGGTCTCAACCGCTCGATCTTTGGTAATAGGGGTTGTGAATTGCTTAAAAAGCAGCTCCATCTGTCCTTCCAAACAACATTCTGTTACATGCATTAGCTTATGCTATGAGTGCAAGAAATAAAATGCGTTTCTAACGCGTATATAACATGTCATCTGCAAAATTTCTGTCTAAAATATCTGTGAACTTTGTTCACTGGTTCAATAAATAAATAAATCCCAGTGCCAGTGACGAAACGTTGCAGTAACATGTTGATTCTAGTCTTTTACCTTAGGAAAGATTGCCTTCTAGAGAGTCTTCTGAAGGAAACTGATTAATACTCATGATACGCGTAAAGATTGGCCATAAAATCTCCATGTAGCTAGATCGTTCATCGAGAAATGAAATCGAATAATTATTAGTATTTAGAAGTTTATTCTCTTGGCTAACTTGGGGGAGGACTGTGCAGCAAGAAACAGACTATCACCATAAAAATTGTCTGCAGCAGCAAAGCTGGATTTAAGCTCATAATTTGTTAATTGAAATACCTTAGATGAATGGCTTGTTTGCAACAAAATTTGTTTTCAAATGGAATTGATTTTTGTTTTGATTTTTTTTTCAACTTTTTGATAAAAGCATCCCATGTGATAAAAATCTTTTCAAGTAAAATAATACATGGTTTATCGGAGCGATAGCCCATACTAATCTCGATGTAGCATACATTACAGTCATTTTCCAGATTTTCTTTTCAAACATAACCCCAGATAGAAAAGCTCATGAAATATGGTTTCGGATCCTACAATGAATAATTTAGAAAAGACAGTAATCTGAAAACAATGAGCTTGCACATGCGTTTTCTTTGTGAAAATAGGACTGTTACGCAGCAGGATTTGACAGGTGAGGGACAGTAAGATGATATCGCAGGAAAGTTACTTTTGCTTTTTGTATTTCTGTGTGTTCTACATTTATCTTAACGAACACAGCACTGAACTTTGAAGAGACGGCTAGCGATCGTCACGATAATGAAGATATATGTGTCTGTAAAAGTAGTCATTATGGTTTTCAGATATGGAGCACGTCTGAAACGATGCTGAAATATACGGCTTCTGGTTCTTTGTATAACAGTGCATATACGCTGCTTGAATCTACCGTGTATCTATGGTAACACAAAAACTTTCTTTTAAAAAGAGCTATTACAGATGCTTTTGAAGCATTTATTCCTCTAGACTTGCTGTCATTGTGATGTCAAACGTGATCCAAACGTTATGTCAAAATAATCGCGCACGATATCAAGATCAGCAGCTAAGATATTTTCGTTTGCGTGTGTCACTTCATCATGGCATGTTTTGAAATAGCTTAGTATCACAAATCATTGTTTCTCGATGCATGAATTCTTTGAAGTTGAAATTTCTGAGAATGAATGATGTTTGTGGAAATGTAGCACATCCATTATTTTTAACATTAGTAACGCGAATGTGGCGGATTACAGGATTTAAGTCTGAAAAATGGTATTACAATAACAGTTTATAGTTACTTATTGATGTAAACTGTAAGTTGATCGTTTGCACAATACCGCAGTACTGATGGGTATGTCTACAACTTAACAAATGATTAATGAACTCCGTTTATCTGCTTAGATCCATTCCCATCACTGGCAGTAGTTGGTAGATACCAGATATTAACGGTTTTTGTAGACATGAACAGAAGGCCTCGAATGGTTTAGTTGTCTACCTTTGCATTATTAATATCTGCCAAGCCCCTAAAAAGCGTACAGTATCATCTGTGCCAGAAAAACATTGTTAATCATCCGATTTTTCATCTGTTTATAAATCTAATTCAAATATAGTAAATAGTAACCCACCGTACAAAGGATGCCGCCATGACGTAAGAGAAAAATAGATGACGCAACGGGAGTCGCCTTTGATGTGCCGCCTCCGCCATCTTGGATCACGTGACAACCGGAAGTGACATAGAGGGATGGGATGACGTCATGTATAGTTTCTTTTTTATTCTGTGGCAACGATTTCATGTTTTCAAAGCTTTATTTTTGGTGGCAACGAGAATGTTTTCAATGTTTTATTTTTCTGTGGTAACGACAATTTTTTTTGGGGTTTTGTACTCTTGAACCATGCGTTTGGAATGACATCAGTTTTAATTTATTATTTTCATTTATTTAATACGCAATTATTATCCCTTATTATTTTAATTAATAGGTCATTATTTTTTAATTATTTACTCTTTTTAATTATTTTTATACATGATTCATTTCGGTTATTTAGTACGTCATTATTTCTAATTATTTTCAATTTAATGCAACGATTTTAATGAATAAAATTTAAGTAATTGCAAAAATTTTAAAAGTAACCTCACAGCTTTCACAGCTTTCGTAGGGAATGCGCATGCCCAAACCACTATGCCAGAAAGACCTTTCAAGCAAAGTCAGATTATCGCGTTAGTAGAAAAACAACCATGACGTCACTAGGCTGACTGAAACAGGCAAACGTCATCTCTTTCACGTTGCAGCATGCCGAAACCGCTTTACGCTTTCTACATCCGCCGTGGCGGACGTATACAATCTTAAAGACCAATCAGATTCTTGCTAACAGTGTCTTATTTTAGCCAATCAACGTTTCTCTTTCTTTGTACATCGCCTATATATTTGCTCGCTTTGGCGATCAGAACTTTCCAACTTAAATAGTTGTTTGTTTTTCTCAAAGTCTGACTGCACATATTCTAACTACACAAATGCAGCAGCATTCAGCAGAGCCAGGACTTGGGAGGGTGACCTCCCACGTGACCTGTGTCGTATGACTTATTTCTAATCTCCTGAACTGCTAATACTTTCCTGAGACTTTGTACATATGTAAATAGTGATTATTTAATCAAGAAATTATCTTATAATTATCATTTTGCATTCTTAAACTTATATTTTCAATTATATTTCTCGCATATTATGTATACTGCACTGCACTATTCAGATGTCTTCTCGTGCTCACGTGACGTTGGTCACACCCCCTCCTACACCTTCGCTATCCTGCACCGCCCAGCTCATGTAATTCTTTAAGTTCAGCGCTCCTAGAAGCAACCAAAGCTGTATGTAAGTAAAGCGTCGGCACTCCCATACTATAACATGACGCCAAATTGCAGCGCCAATCCACTGCAGTGGTGGCGATGTAAACTAAATCTCTTCCCCTCCTCCACTCCCCCGCAGTGACGTCATGGAGGTTGGAAGTAAGATGGCGAGGCCGCAATGAGTTTTGACACGATTGGATGTAAATATTTTGCAATTGCGTCGTAATTATATATATATAAATGTATATATTTTCTATTTGTACAGTATTTCAGAGTCCTAAGTATACGAAAAGAATACATTTTTAAGCAAAGTTTATTGTTATTAACATTAAAATTATGCATTATTTCTTCTCCACTTACAGAGCTTCTACCTAAAATACTTTCTCAAATATGACATGATTTTTTTAGCTTCTGAGGCATCTTTTAAATGAAAAAAATCTAAGTCAATTTGTAATTAACGCTCAATTCGGTCCATTTCAAATTAGCGCTCTTTTTATTTTAATAGTGAAATACATTAAATAGTACATAACTTTCTCTGAATATTTCTGAAAGGGAATAAAAAAAAAGATTTTTTAAAATATTATTTAAAACTTGTATCTGCATTATTATAAAATATAGGGGAATAATTCTTTTAATTATCAGATTTTTTTACCTTTAATTTCAAAAATACATATTCTAAAACTCTTCTTTATACTTCTTTAAGTACGCATCGTCTCAAGGAAACGTGTAGAAATGTATTCCATCAGATTTCGACGAAATCTTACTTTTGCAATCTTTAATCCGCAGTATCGATACGCCATTAGAAAAAAATTTAAAAAAAATGGTTCTGAAAAGAGCCTTTTGTAATTAAAAAGTACAAAATTAATACGTTATAAATAACACAACCAAAGCACGTTAGAAGCTAACAAGATTTCGGTAGAATCAAACAAACAACCAAATCAAAACAACCAATGACTGAAAAGAAAACGAGCATGCGCAGTTTTACTGATTGTGTTTCCACATCTCCACCGCTACGAGCGCTGCGGTCGTTTCGAAGCGCAATTTCTCCCATTGAAGTGCCGACGCTTTACTTACATACAGCTTTGGAAGCAACTACCTTATGACAGCCGGAACACAACACGTAATCATACGTGCTAATCGCGGCATAAAGTGGAACATGGAACAGGATTTTCTTTTGCGCCATTTCGTTTTCCTACACGATGTCTACCAAGCGAGTTTATTCTGCATCTAATGTAAGAATATTTTTGCTTCTACGTGATTTTTTAGATTACCATTTTTGAAAACGAATTTAATTTTTTTGGCATTGTTTTATTTACTGATTCTAATTTTTTAATTGTTAGGTTCTATATGACGATTCCAGTTGTCATTTTCGTGATTCGGATGATGATGTAAGTTTTTAATATTTTACACATAACTTTCTAGCTTATTTTTTTAAATATATTTTACTATTTGAACGTATTTTATTTTGAATGAATTCACTTTTATTTTGATAGTTATTAGATGAAGTCGAGTAAATCTTTCCAGGAAATCCCCTTTGTTCTGCCCTTGTATTACCAAATGGATTCCGGATTCGAGGTAAATATTTAAGTATTTATTTATTTAAGTATTTCAACATTTTTAGATTCTGTTAGAATATTTTTTTTTCTTACTACCAAAAATGAATGTATTTATTTTTAGACTTCTCCGTCATCAGCTCGTTACCCTGTGTTTATGGCCGGTTCCGATGAACGTTCGGTGTGTATTTTCTTTTTTAATGATACTGTCTTTTCAAAAATGTTTGATTATTACCAATAACTTAATTTTTAATTTTACTTTTCAGATCGATGAGGTGATTGTGCTCACTGAAATGTCTCGTCGACGAAACCACAAGTACCAAGCCTAGGAAATTACTTTCGGGGCCAGTATAGACATCGAACGGCTGGCTCAGGACTTACAAGGCGTCCCGATGGTTGGAATTCCAGACACCGTCCGGGAATTATTTGAACAGCTCATCTGGCGTACGACAGCTGATTTGAGCCCTTCGGGTCTCATCCGGTTCTACATCCAGGCAGAAGGCTTCTACATCCAAGCCGATCAGCACTTCAATGATGGCAGTTTCAACTCTCACGGTCGAAAAAATCTTGGCCTCTGTCACGAAAGTGCTGCAGTCCAAAGAAAAATCGAACTAAATACTGGATTTTTGGTAGACGCGATTACCATTAAACGCCCTGTCGGTGCCGGCCGAAACAGGAAAGTAATTAATATTTCCGTGGATCGACTGAATAAAAAATATAACCTGTCTATTCCCTATGATGATGAAGGACTGTGCTGTGCCAAGGCGATTGTTTATGCCTTGGCGCATCTGAATAAGAATACTATTGACATCAATGCATTGAGGAATCGGCGTAATCCCACATTGATGAACCGTGCAAGAGAATTTCATACGGCTGCGAATGTTCCTCTAGGACCTTGCACGTTTACTGAAATTGCCGCATTTGACAGACCATCTGGATTGCAGTCTTTTCTTCGGATAATTTGAACCGAGTACATCATTTTTTATCTCAAGATAGATCTGTTTTCGAATTTGTTTTTATGCTTATAAATGATATGTTACACTTAAGGACTTTTTAAAATCGTAACTTGATTTTAGTTCTTTTATAATTTGTGGTTCCATAGTAAAATTTATTTGGGTATATGAATAATTTTTAAAAATAGTTTTCAATATTAATGAACTGAAAAAATGAAATGATTATATTATAGTTGATGATTATTTTGTTTCCATGTTAAAAAATATATCTTGGGAAAATACACGATGAATGTTTAAATTAACTTTGCTAACACCATTGTTATTTGCATGTATGCAATTCGTTTCGATGTTAAAAATGTAATGGGTAAAAAGTGAATGCACAATGAATTTTTTATTTTTAGGTTACTTTAACTTTTTACATTAACTTTAGATATTATGCATGTTTTATACAATTCGTTTTCATATTAAAAATATAATTTGTAATAAATTAAATGTTCTGTGAATTTTTAGATGACTAACGCTATGCATGTATGCAATTTGTTTCCATATTAAAAATGTAATTTCTAAAAATTGAACGCATGATGAATTTTTATTTTTTAGAGAACTTGAAGTTTTCAGGATACTTTTAATTCTTTTCGACGTTAAAAAACATAAGGTCAAAACTGAATGTTTTCTTTTTCTAAATTGTTAGATTTTCGAATTTAATTTTTAGAGAAAAGTTTTTTGCTTAGAAGTTAAAAATATAATATCTGTGATCTGGGTCTATGATCATGTGTTTAAGACACCCTAGTCTGAACATTCGGGTCATAGACTCGTTAAATTTTTTGCCGATGGCGTTGGCCAAGCTTCTTGGATACTTCGGCCTCAGTGAGCTGAAGAAAGGATTATTCTCGCATCTTTTTAACTCACGGGAAAACCAAACGTATGCCGGACCGCTACCGGAGACCCACTATTACAGCCCGGACACCATGAGTACTTCAGCCCGAAAACCTTTCCTGCTCTGGCATCAAGAACACAAGGCGGACGTGTTCAATTTCCAAGAAGAGATACTGGCCCATTGCAGGTACATTTTTTTCCTCCTTTTTGTTTCATTCTTGTATTTTATGTTTCGTATTTTTTAACCTATTTCTTTTAATAGATCAGACTTGGATATTATTCGCCGCTGTTGCCTGGAGTTTCAATTCCAATTTTTGGATGTGGCGGGTGTGGATCCATTCCAGTAAGTCATTTTCTTAAGTCTTTTATACAATAATAATAATGTTTACAGTTATGTTCTTATAGAATAACCATGTTTAGTGGCTCATGAAGTTGTTCTTTTTTCTTTACAGATACGTGACTATTGCGTCAGCCTGTATGGCAACGTATCGAAGTGGCAACATTTCAGCCGACACGATTGCCATGGTGCCCACATACGGCTACATCAACTTCATCAATTACAGTTCTGATTCGATCCGGTGGTTAAATTTTGTTGCTGATTCAGAAGGTCTACAAACCCAATATACTCTGAATGGCTCAGGAGAGCACAGAATCGCCGGAATCTCGGTAGACGGTTTCTGCCAAGCAACGCAAACGGTCTACCAGTTTCAGGTATGAAAAAGGTTTTTCTATAGGATGCTTTTTAATGATTTTACATATTTAATGATTGATTTACATCTTGAATACTATTAATATATGTATGTTTTAGGGCTGTTTCTTTCACGAATGTAGTTCCTGTTATGACAGGGATATCATTCACCCACTCACAGGAGTTTCTATGGCAACGTTGAGAGAAAAGACAGAAGAGACCAGACTAAAGCTTCGAGCCGAAGGTTTCAACGTCATAGAAATCTGGGAGCATGAATTTCAACGGCAGGAGGAAAATCCAGATCTATAAGCTTTCCTGAATGACATCATCTGAGGGACTGGCTCAATCTCGTGAGTCATTTTTCGGACAACGGACCAATGCCCTCAAATTGTTCCACGAGGGAGACGCAAAATATATGAATTTTACGTCACTCTATCCCTTGGTTCGTATTTGTTTATTATTATTTCAAAACTGTTTGATTAAACTCTTCTGTATTTTATGTGTGTTTTTTATGATGCGTTTTTTTCTGACTTTTTGTTTTCATTCACTGGTGAACAAGTACTGCGTCTACCCTGTAGGACATCCAAAAATCATTACGGAAAGCTTCGGAGATATAGAAAACTACTTTGGACTCATATAGTGCCGTGCAATTTTAAACGTAAACTTTATCTTCCGGTACTTCCATATCGATACCGGAAGGAGTTGATGTTCCCTCCACGCTGGACTTGCGATCTTCTTCAGTGTCAGTCTTCCTGTACCCACACAGACGACGAGCGAGCTCTTGTCGGAACGTGGGTATCGGAGGAAGCTGGCGGAAAAGAAGGGATACTGTGTCACACATGTAAGTACGCTTTTCAAAAATTTTTAAAATCTTTTGTCATAACCCAAATTTTTTATTTAAAATCTTTCGTCGTTTAACTAAAAATTTATTTTTATTCTTTTTTCTAGACTTACGAAATGTATCATTTCCCGGCCATCCTCTACTTCCCTGTTTCGATCATACATTGATCTGTTTCTCAAGATTAAGCAGGAAAGTAGTGGATGGCCTGCAAATTGTGTGACGTCGGAAGACAGATTGGAGTACATTGGCCAGTATGAAAAAAAGAAAGGGCGTCAGGTTGGACGCCGAAAAAATATTGAAAAACCCTGGGCGTCGACAAGTTGCCCCTGAACAGTTTCTGGGGCTGGTAAGATGATTTCTTTTGTACCTACATTTTTTGTAAACATTTTTAATTTTTTAATTCGTTGTGATTTATGTTGGATTTTGCTTTTGATTCAGATGGGGTATGAACGCAAACAAAGCTCAACTGACCTATGTGCATACGGTGCCAGACTTCAATAAGATGATGGCTGATCCTACCAAAAAAGTAAATTTTCTTATCGATTTTATCAATCTATAAATTCAATGTGTTTCGAACTGTTACTCATCTATCTCGAATTGTTGACTCATGACTCTTCTATTTTCAGATCAAAAATGTCTTTCTTCCCACGCCTGAGGTGGCTGCCATTTGCTAGGAATCTGCGAAGGAGTTTGTGCCGCAGGATGCCTCTACCAACATTTTCCTATCTACGTTCACAACAGCTTGGGCTCGTCTCAAGCTGTAGAGTGAAATGGATAAGTTGTGTAGAGACGTCTTGTATCACGACACAGATTCGATCACCTATGCCTCAAATGGAAGAAATGATTCCCCCTTAGGAAAGTTTCTTGGAGAGTTTACCGTCGAACTGGATGGAGATGTCATCGAAACCTTCGTCTCTGGTAAGGACCTTTAAAACGTTCCTTATTTAATATGTACCAAAAATGTTTAATGCATGGTTTTCTGCAATCTCTTTTTTCTTATGATGTTTTATTTTTTTTAGGAGGTCCGAAGAACTGTACCTACCAGACAGCAACTGGGAAAACCTCCTGCAAAGTTAAAGGATTTTTGTTGAACTTTCGCAATTCTCAGTTGCTGAATTTTGAAACCATCCAAAGTCTAGTCTGCAGTCTTGACGAAAATGAAAATATTCCTCTCTACAACCCCTGCAAAATCACCCCAGAAGCGAAAAGAAGGAAGGAGGTAAATAAACCAGAGACGAAAATATATAGAATTGTGTTGGATAAACGGGTGATCCAGAAAGACTTGAGCACATTGCCCTATGGTTATTAATATAGTATTGAAGAACATCATAAGTAAAAAAGAGTGTGAAATTTTATGTGTGAAAAAACTTATATATGCAGAATGCATTTGTGTATAAGAAAACTTATTTAGGAAAAAATAAGTAGAAGTTTGAATGTAAAATAATGGGCTTTTTTTCTGGAAAAGATGTCATGTAAGGTAAGTTTTTTTCTTATCATTTTTTAGAAAATAATTTTATGATTATATATTCAAAAATTATGTTAGCTTAATTAGAAAAATTGTATGTTAACTTTTTCAAAGAAATAACATAACACAAATAATCAGCCATTAACTTTTATTATTAAGATTTTCATTACAATTTCAGCCATAGTTTCGAAGACGATTTTGTTTTAGGTCTAGCATAGACAGTTTTTACATGATTTAAATGCTTGTTTTTCACAAACTCTTGAGGAAAGTTATTAACATTTAGTACCTTTTTAAACTCTTCACAAAGGCAAAAGGTCTTTGAGTTCTATTTCTCAAGAGAAAGTTTATCAGCTGAACAATGGTAGAACCAGAAAATACATGACCGTCCAAAATGAGTTCTTTATTTTGTGTCCAGAAAATCTGATGCTCTTTTAGAAAATCCATTATTTTCTGTGCCGTTCTTTTCTGTTTCACAGGAACGGTGTGCAAAATTTCCCTTTCTACATCTGTCTCAGAAAGTTGTTCAGGCGCTTTTTTTTCAGAAGCATTCACATGAGGAAACGTAACATACTTTTGCAGAACTTGGATGTACAATCTGGATTTTTCTTCATCGACCATTTTCTTTCTTAAGATGTTTTGAATCTAAGTACCTAAATCATTCAAATTTTCATCTTCAAATTGCTGCATACGATCCAAGGGTACCAGAGCGAATTTCTTACTAAGTTCCATGGATAAGAGAGGATAAGACACTTACTGCTGCAGGAATCAGGAAATATAGAAAATCGTCACCTTTTTGAACCAAAAGACTTTTTTTCTTAAAAAGTGGTACTTTTTTTATCCGCTAACTTCCTTAAAGTTCTTTTAAAAGGGACGAGTCGATTTTTGACGCGTTTTGTGATGGGTACGTTTCCTTTTAAAAAATTTAAAACACATTCACAAACAGATTTGATGAGGTGATTTGGGCACTTTTTCAGAACAGCTGCTTTTGTTCCACTTTTTCCCAACAGTTTTAGATAATCCACATCCTTCAGATGAGACATGCTGATGACAAATACGCTCTTCTTTTTGGACAATTTCTTTTATATAGGTAGCAAATGCAGCCGCTTTGGTTAAAGCACAGCAATTAAATTCTTTTGCATGAATCGAACATATTAAAGACCTTTTCTTTTTAAAATTTTCTATCTTAGGACAATTCAGATTTATGATGTCTCTACATATTAAATTTTCTAAAAATATTTTCTTTTCTAATCCTTTCACGTATATGACAGAATAAATAGATGATAAATAATTCAATATAAAACGAAGATGAGTATATGGTAAAAAACCCTCATTTCAATTCATGTGATGACGAATTCGTATTACCCAGGTAAAAACACTTTTGCTGAGACCCAGATAATGTTTTCCAAGGTTGAGGAGGTAAAAATGACCAGCAACTGTGATATTCTTCATGCACGGAGTAAAAAGCTAATTCTTTAACAATGCAACAATGAGGCATCCAATGAAAACCTTCGAAATCAATCACGATGGGATGAGACATGTTAACGACTTGACGTTTTAAACTGAAATGAACTATCGGGGCTGGTAGACATAGTATTTATCCCCAGGAAAGATGCCCGTTTCGAAGGCGAAGCGTTTCGCTTGTTTCAGGTCGTAAATCAATCAACAAATAACTAAAAGGTGTTGAAGTAGCATCCTGAAAAATTTCTTGAAAGGCCTTTACTTTTCCGGGGAACATTTGTCTAGCTAAATGCATGATTTGACTTTTATCTCTAGGATTTTTGTATAGGACAAGGTAATCGGAATTTAAATAAATATTTCTCATCTCCTTGCCTTGGTGAAAAAAATTTTGTGTTATAGAAACGATGGAAAGGTTTCGGTGAAGACTTCCCTTTGTAAAAAGTTTGCTTAAGCGAGTATCACTTGTTAATTCATACATTAAATCGTCTATAATAATTAAAGCATTTTGGAGAGTCTGCAGGTTAGATGATAATCCTTCTTCAAAATTTACATTTTTCATGGAATTAAAAAGAGGTTGATAACTTCCGTAGCAATAAATAAAATTGGTCGGCATTGGATGGAACATTTTATGATCTAGCAATTTCTTAACAAAAACCCTTTTTTTCCGAACTGGTAGGTCCACTCAGAAGACAAGCAGAAGGATGTACGAACTTGGGCAGTTCCATTTTTGTAAATGACAGAATGTTAAGAAAACATTGACTTTTATATTTTAAAGAAAACCGTTTTTAAGTGTATCGGCAACAAGAAGACATTATGAATTTTGTTTATATATATGTAGAAAAAAGAAACACAAGAAATATTTTTTAAAAAATTATAACAACTTTATTTTTTAAAAATCATGCTTACACCATATCTTTTTTCGACAAATTAAAATATTTGGAAATCATGATTCTTTCCAGCTACGGGTGATACAATGAGTTCCATACAGAATCCTTGACATCGCTTAATAATAAAAAAAATACAATAATGTCCACATACATTAAAAGTTAAACTCTGCAGCGAAATTTTGTTCCAGCAAACATGACGATATTTCTTGACAAAGGATGTGATATCTTTTCCATATACTTCAAGAGTGAAGTCCATAAGAGTCAAAAAATTCCAGAGTCCGTTTATCTGCAATGTAGACAGCTAGCCAATGAATTCCTTTTTCATCATATTTATCAGCGTTGAACAGGGATTGCGCAGGGAAACTTTGAATCACAGGTATTTTGTCACAAGGGAAAACACCTGCATATTATCTCAAAGAAATAGGATCTCGAGATAAGATTTGATGAATCTGTGATGAATTCATCAGTTTCCAAAGTCATACAGAATTTCGATCTTCATTGATTTCTATCAAATTTTCAAATCAGCGTAAACTAATAACGAAAAAGTTTGTTGTAAGGGAGTCCCAAATTTTACTTCTAATCTTAAGTTGCTGTGTCGAACCAGATTTAAGTGAGAGCCATCACAAAGGTCAGGTGACAGGTCGAAGCAAAATAAGGAATATCCTTTTGAAAATTGTGATCTTGAAAGATTAAGTCCTCTGTCGTCTGCTTTCATAAATAAACTCTGGTAAGCTCGTATGAAATGATTTTTGTCAAAATTAGGCTGAAGAGGATTATGAAGTACGGGTTGACTGTCCACATAAACGCCGATAAAGTTTATATTATAATGCTTGAATTCAAAAGGGGACTTTTTATAGTTTCCATTAAAGGCATCATTATCGACACATGCCACCACAATACGATTAGGCATTTGACCTATGAAAATATTGTCTTGAATACATTTCATATTTCCCGTTGGAATGGAATAGGCTTTGCAGAGTACTCTATTAATGGGATATTTGGCTGTCGATTTTTCTAGGCTTTTTGCATGTCCTAGCAGAACAGCCGGACTGACTCTCACTGTTCTTACAAACAAAGAAGCTTGTTCGAGTAAAACTTTAAATTCACCTTCGCCCAATAAACAAAATTCAGGTTTGTTGCGTTTGAGTTTAATTTTCATATCCACCATATTCAACAAAAGTCTTTCTCGATGAAACATATCCAAGTGCAATCGGCCAATCATATCGACCGAGGCACTCAGTTTAAACATTTCTGCTCGTTCGTTGAATACTTCATTCGGTTGAGTGTCTTAAGTATCAAAAACATTCATACGTCCTGTTGTATCTTTAAAAAACAATTCTGATGACAGTTGAGACGTTTTCGTACCAAAACCATGATTCAGTAATTTTTCTATCATGGCTTTGTAGAGATACGTGTTATTACTGGTGGAAACGAGTCTTTCATTTAAGCTAATATCCACTTGAGAAAACATAGAATGTAGAAAGAGATTGACAGGCCCCACTTTACTTTCAGCCGTGATTGGCTTGCCATCATTTTTTTAAACTTTCACTTTGACATAGTCTGTGATAAGTCAAGGTAGTCGTCTCCGCTTCCAGAAAAATTGAACTCGACAGGACTTCCTTCAGACACATGGCTAATGGATGAAATTCATCCCACTGACCTTTTTCTATAACTGTTTGTGTGGGTGGTAAAGAAAATAAATCCAATTCGGATTTTGCGCATTCCGAAGAATCTTTTAACAGAAAAGCCATTACGAGTCAAAAATATCACGTCGTTGCACCTTCCTGGCTTTAGACGAAATGAAGTTGTTTGGCTGTTTTACGCTTCCTTTTAAGCCTTCCGTGACCGATCATCTCGTCTGCTTTCTGAACTGCTTTCTTCGCTAATTTTTTGCCAGCTTCTTTAGATCTGGTTTTGAGAGATACTTTAAAATTTTCTCCTGACAGTACGTCATTTGCGATTTGTGTTCCAGTCCGCAAAGCTTCTTTTCCAACAGTTTTAGCTCCACTCATCAAAAAAGCGAAACACTTTTGCAAAAAAACCACCAATGCCATACCCTTTCTGTAAAATGGTTCCTTGACAGTAAGGTAGCCCATTTTCAGTTTGAGCTAGATAATAATCTTTAAATTTTTTCGTACAACACGTATAAGGCACCCGCATATTTGATGCTTCTAATTTTGTATACACAATGCAAATGAAATCAATTTGCAGATGAATGCTTCTTCATAGAATTTTTCTTAGACGAAAATGCAACACAAAAAATACTTTGCCTCTTTCGAATGGTACTAAATCTCCAGAATGAATCTTATGTTAATATGTATATTCTGAAAATGCTGACGGATAATTGGCAAGTAGAAAGGCCTGGGATAATGAGTGTTTATGAGTCTCCGTCATTTCTTTCTACGGTGACAATTTTTAAGAACGAAGCTTGTACATCTCTCACAATTTGAGGCTCTACGAGATCGCAATACGCATACATGACAGGAAAAGATACTTTCGGATCGGCTACAAAAGGACTTTGCTCCAATCCTTTGTAAACACCCGGCTCGAATCCTAGAAGCTCAGCTAGTCCTTCGTGAAGAATGACTGCAGTTTTCGTCTGTCTTAACACTTTTAACATGTCTTAACATGGTCACTTTTTTCGTGACAGGATGATAACTGAATTCAATCTTATTTTTACGGGAGGTTATTTTCATGGCTTTTAAAAAATCTGGTATCTTTTCATAACACCCTGGAGGCACTCTTCGACTTTCCAATTTTCCATCACCCAAATCAAATCCAAACAAATTATTGTCTTTTCGGACGTTATACCATGTATGAGGGTAAATAAAGTCCACAAGAGATAACTTCCACTGACTATTTAAATCAATCGGAGTAGGAAGCTGAGTGGTAAATTGTAATATTTTGTTATCTGGGAAAAAAAAAACGCATGGAGCTGTCACTGGTCAGTACGATAAAGAAAGACATGTTTTTTCAAATGACTGGTAAGCAGAGTGTACGGGTCTTTAATATTCTTCTAACAGCATCCACCCAAGCATTGAAGCTTTCGGGATATCCCTGAAATTTCACAAAATATTCCACTTTCCCGCGACGTTTCTTCTTTTTTAAAACTTTTTCAACGGAATAATAAGTTCGGAATACAAGTTCTTGTTTATAAAATTTTCCTTGAATGACTTCTGCTAGATCTCTCAGGTTGTAGACAGCGGAAATCCATCGAATAATTTTATAGATTGTAAAAATTTCTCTTGTCCAATTTTGTTCGTATCCTTTCTCAAACAGTATTTTTTCTCAGCTGATGCGCACCGTATCTCCAATCTTTAAATCTGGAGGAACAGGTACTTATGCTGGTTGCTGTCCGTACAATGTTTTCCAAACTTTTTCTTGATTTTGTAACGTGACCAATACAGGTTCTGCCTTAATACTACGATACCATGTACGGTTATAACTGGATATCAATTTATCTATAACATCAAAATACTTTCCTGTATTCATTTGGGTAAAGTAATTCCACATTTTTGTTTTTAAGAGTTCGATTAAATCGTTCTACGACAGAAGCTTTCGTTGCATTATGTGTCGTGAAAAAGTGAACATTTCTCTTTTTCAAAGAATTTTGAACTTGTTTATTGGTAAACTCTTTCCTTCCATCTGTTTGTAATGATTCGGGTGTACGTTCCGAAAATATATTTTCAAAAGCAGATTTGATGGACGCAGACGTTTTATCTTTGAGAGGGATAGCCCAAGCGTATTTGGAAAGGATATGTATACAGGTCGACAAATATTTGTATCCATCATTAAAAGAGGCCAAGGATTGCATATCCACTAAATCAGGTTGAAACTGCTCGTTTATGCCTCCTACGATGACTCTGTTCCTGGGAAACTTGTGCCTCAAAGGCTTGTGCAAAGTATAAGAATCCTTGGTTTTCTACCATTTTTGGATGTCTTTTGATTTTATGCGACCTTTTAAAGCACGATGCAAAGCAGCAACACCCCCGAAACTTGCGGGGACCTGAGGATCCCGATAGGTCTGAGCCAGAGCTGCGTTCATTGCAACAGCTGTTATGATCTAAACGTACACTGATATTCATTTATATATGTTTAACTAGAACAGAAAATATACCCTAGTTTCACCGATATTAAGATTCTAGAAATATGTCTAAAAACAAGAGAGCAGTGAAGAATGATAGACAGCGGTCGAAGCAAAAAAGGTGCGTACAGTCAGGCCGACAGCCTGGAAAGAAATCCACGTGATCCAAGATGGCGGAGGCGGAACATCAAAGGCCTCCCGTTGCGTCATCTATTGTTCTCTTACTCCATGGCGGCATCCTTTGAGCCCCGAGTACGGTGGGTTACTACTGATGAAGTTCGGAATCTTTGAACATGTAAACGGTAGTGTAAGTAAATTCGCATCATGATGAATTTGTGATTGAAGCCTAAACTATTAAAACTAACTCAACTACTTTATTTATTTAACAGTAAGATGTGATACTCTGTTTCATTATAACAGCTCCTTTCCTATCTTTAGCTTTTTAGTTTTGGAATAACATTTTCTTCAGATATTACAAAACTTATTTCTGCAGTGCTGTAGAATTAATCTTGTAAATCTATTATTCTCACCAGATATTGTGACATCGCGTACGGTTACAAGGAATCCATAACTGTTCTTCAACAAGTATTTCTCACTCTTGCAATTAGGAGCCTTTTAGCTGCGGTAAGTTCTCAAGATTTATCAGCTTACATCTAATTTTCTCTGAGGCTGTCTAAACTCTTACGTATACAGCAAAGTAACCAACAAACATTTATTTATTCATTTACCATCAGGAAAGCAGCTGCACCGCCCTGAGGACTATTCCCCTGTTATGCTCAATTGATGGAATCGTCTACAATTTGCTACGCCAAGCCTCGAGGGCCGTGCACACTAGGTTTTACCCCAGCTAATGGAGTCCATTCCCTGCATCGACTAGCTCCGCTATAGGTGACGTTCAGATTTTTCAGCTAATCTGCTGTGAATAGAAATAGTCTCTTCAACAGCGTAGAGCAGTGTCGTCTTTGCCATATGTCTCCCTTAGCTCAGATAAACTATGTAGTATGAACGGCCCAGTTTTAAAGGTGTCGGCGTCTTTGTGCAAGTTGGCCAAATTTCCAAGAGACAGTACTTCTTACAAGGATGCCCCAGCGTCAAGGTGCTCACACTTTTCTAAAAGTAACCTTCATAAAGGTGCTGGGACTTTTACACTGAGAACCGCTATACAAGTAAAATTTAAATTAACTTTGCGAATTAGGGTAGCAAATTAAGCCCTATTTGCATAACGGTATCCCACTTTTAGGTACATGTGCCTTCATGAAGGTTACTTTTTACAAATTAGAAAACGAATCTGATAAAGGGGCAGACAACCTTCCTGCCGGACCAAAGACTAAGGCGTTGGGTTATGGAGTACCTTTGCTTAAATAAGCAATTAAATCCACATCATCATTAAGAAAAATGAAATAATTAAGAATAAGCAATAGCTAAAGAACAAGAACGAACCGTTACAGTTTTAAAGAGAAAGAGTTTTTTATAAAAGATATTTTATAAAGGCATAAAGATGCTAAGCACATTTATGACAGCGCACGATCATGAAGTGGTCCCCAAGCAATGATATGGAAAATTGGAAAATAGCGCACATATTATCTAATGCCAATGAATAAGATGTAAAGCTAAAAACCATTATTTCCGGCATCTTAATAAACATATAATTGTTTCTACATGCTATTGCATCTCCCGAAAACGTGTCTAAATCATGAGACCTGACCTTACATAGGAATGGCTAAAAACAGAGGAAAGAAAAGCGGCCTTTTTGAAGATTCAAAGAAAACCGTTACTATCGATTCTAGCCCCTTTCTACTTTTGCCCCCTTTCCCTCCTTTCCTCTTTCCTGTCTTCTGCCATTTCTTTTGTTTTCCCTCCCTTTCGAGCTGTGTCGTATCGCTCATTGTTTTGCTTTGTTATTTCGGGACCAACGTTCCTGTTTGAACGTTAGCTCGTCCCTGCAAAAACGGGAAAACGAAAAAGTGTTTTAGTTTTTGTATTATTATTTTAAATCGTATACCTAGGTCTCTTGCTTTAATTTTCTGTTTGATCTTGGCATGTTTACAGATCATTATCATTATTTCGAATACGGGTTTTCGGTTGTAATGCGCTCGAGAATAATAATTTTAAAAAGTTTGAACAAGACGGTAACAAAACATATACTTTCTTTGAAGCGTAAATTATTATTTCTAGTTGAAAACAGAGAAAAGTATGATATAAGCAGCGAAGAAACGGGAATCAAACTAAAAGTTCGTAGCAATTTAAAGTTGATAGTACAATAAATCATTTTGAGTACACGTCCAATTTTGATTTTTAAGTAGTAAACGTTGAAGTTTATTTAATAAATAATAATAAAAAAAAATCTGAAAGCTCTCAGATTTTATACTACTCCCAAATCGACATTTTTTTAACGTTTTGTGGTGTGTTACCTTTATTTTATTAAATATCATGTTCTTCGCTCTTAAACCATAAAATTCAATTCAACAACAATGTCACAAAAATATTTAAAAAGAGTATATCTTAAGAATTTCCGATAGAGTTTCGCACGCTGGAGATATTTTTTTCCTCGTACAGTGTTGCCATTGGTCACTTTGAAATCGCTGAGTTAATTAATAAAAAAATTCCTTAAAGTTTTAAAAAATCTGAAATAGATAATAAAACAATTCGGACTTCCAGATGTCCATATTCGAGTAAAGGAGTAAGTTATTCAAAATTTGATGTCTCCACGTACCATTGTTTTTTCACAATGAGAGAAACATACATACATTTATGCAGATTCTTCAGTATTTAATTTAAGTATAATACAGGGCTCTAATATTTACAATTTAAAAAGCGATTCGCATCAACGCAAAATGCCAAAACGAAATTACTAACGCCCTTTGGGACAAAAAAGATTTATTGTTATGTTAAGTGCTGTATTTCTACATAGCTTTCAAAATCTATATTTTTCAGTTAAACTAAAGCAAGCGTTCTCAGCCAGGAAGGAATTGCCTCTGAAGGGAATTTTTTAGCTTCGTGGGGGGCGGGATGTGGCCAGCTTTTTATTTAGCTATTAAATACTTAATTTAGTTTTAGTTTATGAATACATACAAAAAACTAATTTTATTCAAAATTTTGGAATTTATCATCATTTTCTATACTTTCTGCTGTTTACTTTATAAAACACGTCAAAAAATAATCTAAATTTATGTAAAATACATACGTATTTTACGAGTTCTGGGAAGGAGGCGGATGAAGCAATGGTGAAAAGTGTGCATAAGGCAAAACAGGTTAAGAATCACTGAAATAAAAAATAGTCTTGGGGGGGGGAAGTTTTTTTTTTCTTTTTGAGGCGAATTTTTTTAGCCCAAAGGGGCAGTTTTCCCATTACCTATTAATTTAATATAAAGGGCTATTAATTTCGTTTTGGCATATTGCGTTGTCCACTATAAAACTGGGCTTCATTTTTGAAATTATTCCCATCAAATATTAGAGCCCTGCGTTATATTTAAAAAAATTAAATAATGAAGAACCTGTATGAATGTATGTATGTTTCTGGCAATGTGAAAAAACAGCGGTACCTGGAGTCATCAAATTTTGAATAACGTACTCCTCTTCTCGAATATGGACACCTGGAAGTCTAAATTTGGAATGTGTTTTAATGTCTAGTTCACATTTTTGTAACACTTTAACGAATTTTTGATTAACAAACTCAACGATTTCAAAGCGACCAATGGCAACATAATACGGGGAAAAAAATTATCTCCAGCGCACGAGACTGCGTATCGGAAATTCTAAAGCTATACTCTTTTCAAATATTTTGCGATATTGCTGTTGAATTGAATTTTATGGTTTAAGTGCGAAGAACATGATGTTTCGTAAATAAAGGTAATACACAAAATGTTGAAAAATACTTCTTTGGGCGTAATATCAATCTGAAAGCTTTTAGAATTTTTTCCCCCCTAAGTAAGACATACTGCTATAAATTGAAATTGTGTTTTAGCTAAGCTAAATGTCGCCTACACACATAGAAAAAAAATACTACCTTGGCAAAATAAAGCTTATCGTATTAGTTCTTGTAATTTAATCTATATTCATTCATAATTAGGTTACGTAGAATATATAAAATATCGTAAATTGATATATTGTAGTTGAATATTACAGAGAATTTTAAAAATCGAAAAACAAAATTCTGTTATTTTCCACTTTGCCTGTATGAGCCAATACCATTTCAGAAGTTCGTGTAATGAAACAAATGAGAAAAGAAACGGAGAAAAAGATTTTACATGAATGCGTTAAGTCCCTCTTTTTTTTTCTTTTGATGCGGCGGAGATCAACAACCGAAGCTGTTCAGTAACTTAGTCATCATTTTGAATCACAAGACATTAGAAAAACTTATAAGAAGTTATTGCATCCCCACGAACTCTTGCATACTCTCGAGTGTAAGCGATCAGCATACTCAGATTGAGATTGGAAAATAAGTGGTTCAAATCTTGACAACGGCTCAGTTTATATATCACGTGTCTTGTCTACAAAGAAATATAAAAATTTCTCTATGATGGTTCCCGAATTAACATGTAGTATTCAATAATTCATTCCCATCTGAATTTGGTCGATTGGACCTTGTACTATTCCCAATTCGCTCTTTAAGTCAGGGAAAGGAGAATATAAGGAATTATCACATTCTCCGCACGTGCTCATGTAGCGAAAATGATTAGCACATTTAGTTAACAACTTGGAAATCTATGGTTCGAATGTGAGAGAAAGCAGAATTGACTTCTCAAGTTTCTCGAACCTAAAAAACCTCAGAGTCTACAAATGTCAGAAGAAGCCCAAATTTCTTTAAATTAATGAAGTTCATCTGCGATGTTATCCAAAATAGAAGTAAATAAAAAATACACATTGTAATCGCGACTTAGTAAAAAAAATAACAGCTAAGGATGATTCAAATTTATCATAAACTTATTATTCATTGCATTGTACACTAAATAACCGCAAGTGTTATACACATTTCAATATACCTCTCCCATTCTCAGTTTCATTACAGACACCTTACGTTGACAACAATCTGTGTGGAATACAAGCATCTTTATTTCAAATTGGAAACGAAACATGATAATTCAGCTGACATTCTCTGGTACATATTAAAATTCAGCTATGGCAGAATATCTGCATAAGAAGAAATAAGATTTTGTTGAAGATTAATGACATTCACCATTAACAAGAGGGTAATTTTAACGAAGGGTAGGAAGCTGAAATTCGAGAAACTTTTCTCGGTCTGGGATTTACACTAAAAGTTTTGCTGCCGAAGATTTACATTAATATTTCGGGCGGAAGTGGAGAAGATATACCAGAAAAGAAGCAGTAGCATAAATAATTAATGTTTAATAAAATAAAAATTTTATTACATATATTTGACTGGAATTTGGATTTATAAACAAATTAAATTCTTGACATGTATTCAATACCTTAATTATATATCAAATCGCCATTTCAGTGAATAGAGTATTTATATATTTTACTGTATACACATAGAATTTCTTCTTTATTAGCGTGTTTTTTTTTAAATCATTCTGCACCGAAAATGTTCCTCGGCATTGACAGGCAATGAAGGAAGATTAGGTAACTTCAGGAAAAGACATTTCTTTCATGCATCAGAAGCCTGGCAAAACTTAGGGTTATTCCGACTTCAGTTTCCTATTTTGGATTTTGGAAAAGGGTTATTCTGCAATGCATTTTTATGGAGATTCTAACGTAAAATAGCATACAATTTAAGTACGGAATATTTGAAACCTCGACTGCCACGAATCTTGGAAAAGATTCAAGATTCGGTCATTTTTCGAATAGAGGAATAGAAGGGCAGAAACAGGTCGAATAATGGAAACTATTTTCAAGTTTTCGAAACTTAAAAAACGATTCGAAAACTTAAAAACTATTTCCGTCATTCGAACCGAATTCCTAATCTAAAAAAAGTCGTCAAACATGTTAACTGACAAGATTAGTTCTTTTAAATATTCAGCACACAAGTTCGTTTCGAAAAGAGCACAGTGGTTGCAGTTTCAATGACTTGAATCACCATTATTATTTAATGATAGCTCTATGTACCCATTCTTTGTTTTTTGGACAAACTTTAATACTGCAAGGTTAGTAGTTACCAATGATAACTTCTCTCTACTTTGCTTTGAATCAGAAAGACTCTAGAAAAAATGTAAACATTTTGAATAGCTACTAAAATACAAAGGTCGGTCAAAATGTAATGCATAATCCACTATAGCTCTGTAACGGTAAGCCCTATGTATGTATGTTTGTCTTTTATCACCCAACTGATATCTAATTTTCATTTCGTTTTGCTGCAAGAAACGATCCTGTAACGCCAATATGAAGTGATCGAACTTCTGTACAAATCCAGGGAAAACTCAGTCACATCGATTCACAGTAAGCTGTTGCCAGTCTATGGGGACAACACAATGAACCGAAGTAATGTTTGAAATGTAGCAAGTAATTAAAGAAAAAATTCTGAAAAATGTTTTTAGAATTTTGACAGTTATTAAAAATATAAAGGTCCGTAAAAATGTAATGCACAATTCACTTTAACCATTCAGTAATAGTAAACTATTCTAAATGAAACTTTATAAGCATTTGTCCTTTTTCACCTTCTATATGTAATTTTTATAACTTAGTATCCATGCCGCAAGTAAGCAGTCATGGATAAACAACATGGCATCCTATTACGTCAACATGCAGTGATGGAATTCTGTCACTCAAGGAATATCGATTTCCAGTAAGCTGTTGCCAGTCTATGGGACAATACAACGAGTCGTATAACAGTTTTAAATATTGTTGCTAATCGTTTGTACAATTTAAATAGACGAACATTAATGTGTATCTGAATGGCAACTTTTTAAACGCACGAAGAATGTAATTGTATTTATTTTAAAATAGTTTAAATACAAATTCAGTATCCTCACGGACTGGAGGAAACAGCGTTTGCTAGAGTCCTCATCTCCCCTCTTCTTACTTTAGCAAGATTGCTACAAAAAAAAATAGTTTAGAATTCGTTTTCTCTTCTTCGCCATTTAACGTTGTTAAATAACGTTTTATAACGTTATTTAACAAGACAACAAGTGTTATTTAACACTTGTTAAATAACGTTATAAAACGTTATTTAACAAGTGTTAAATAACGTTTTTGCTATGTTCCATCAATGGAGTTTGCTTCATTTGCGAAAGAAGTATCACAGTCGATAGCTTCAAACGTTTTTGCGTGGTGACTGAAACATCCAGGACCAAGCTTGGTCAACTATACAACCAACATAACCGATGAAAACATAGCAGTCTCTGAAGGTTCTTCCAAAATGATAGATATATCATCAGAGACAGATTATGGAGTACACATATATGGAAAATGGATCTCTGATAGTGACAGTTCAATGACTGCGACACAGAAAAAAATCCTGCTCTTTGGGTTGTATTGCACTTGACAAGCCAGATGATGAAAACTAGGAAGAATGAGTATAATGATTTTCTGTAAAGTTTCTCGCAAACATTATACCCGATCGGTATGTGATTAGTGACGTTGGCTGTCGTATCGATAAGACCCACTGCACAGATACAAATATGCCCGAGACAACATGGATATTTGTATCTGTGCGGCATGGAGGCCTCAAAATAATGGACCGCCCAAAGTCCTTTCGAATGTTTGGTGGTAGGAAAATAGGGGTGGGAGACCCTCGGACCGTCGCCCAGGGCACTCGCCAACAAACATGGAGCGGAGAAGCAGAGTTAGTATGGTGGGGCTATTCCTGTACGATCAATGATGAAAATCTGATATGTCTCTCACTTGTATATCTTCTTTCTGCTATTTACTTTGATTTCATATCTGCTATTTGCTTTTCATTTCATATCTGCTTTCTGCCATTTACATTTCGTTTACTTGAAGCTTTTTTGAGAAGACGGATATACGCCATAAATATTCATCTTCCTGAAGGGATCACATTTCGACATGGGGTTTCTTTTCAACTGCTTAAGCTTTTCAGCATATTTTGCTGTTTCAGTTGTTTGCTTTTTTTCATAACATTAATGTAAACTTTCTTTGGCGACTGTTAGAATACTTTTATGGAGTCATCATGTGTGATGGAATCTGGCCGTTTTATTTCGATCTTGAGAGCAAAAGATGTCGAAAGAATGGTCTGCATTCGTGTTATGGGTACAAAGAAATCACTATAGTGCAGGAAGATAAATGAATCATATTTTCAGTGGCTTCTTCGATGAACTATGGCTTGTACTTATAAAATTAATTTTTCTAGTTCTTATCATTAGTGAGTAGATAAGTGAGTTAATGAGTAATTCATGAGTAGTCCCCACCCATTTATAGTAGTAGATAGTGCGTTAATTTTCCATCAGCCTTTATAATTTTTAATCAAATTATACTGAGAAAATGAACTTTAAGAAATCTTTTAAGAATGAAAATCAAAAACTTTATTTATGTATTTCATTTACTAAATGTAATTAATTTTTTAACAATAAACATAGATGTATTTTTAAAACAGTACTCTTCATTTTGTCTTTCCTTAAACGCTGGTTTGGAATTTTGACTTCGTTAAAAATTTTCAATGTTAAACAAAAATTACCCCCTCGTTCTCCATTTGAGAATTTTTATGTGAAGGATTTCATGCATTCAAAATCGTTTTAGAACTCGGATTTCGGATCCGAGAAAAATTTGGATTCTTTCTATCTACTGCATTAAAAACAGCTTAAATTTAAAAGTAAATTCACAATTAAAATAAAAATTAAATCTGCAGATTTAATCACGGGGAAAAAACTGCTATTCAAGAAATCTTAAAAGATTTCTTAAAATTCGCAAAACTGCTATTCAAGAAATCTTAAAAGATTTCTTAAAATTCGCAAAACTGATTACGAAATTTTACGTTACTGTAATGCTAGTGCCCTAATTATAACTAACGCACATATCAAAAGCTATTTGCTTTTATTATATGTGTTCTGAGTATTTCCAGTCCATTTTTTCTCGTGTTTAAGACAGGAAAAATCATATTACGAGGGAATTTTTTTCAAATGTTTGCTTGCTGTTTTTCAAAAAATTAATCTGTTTTCATTAGCCAAAGTGTAATTCCTTCAAATTCTACAGAATTAATTAATTAAATTTGCTTTCATAATAAAAGCGTCACAATATCTATGGATTTCATTAACTGTAGATTACGCAGTCTAGTGTTGTCCATAATAATGAAAATCAGCAAAGCATGGATTCAATTATGATGCATCTGGAGTATTTAAGTCTTTGTTAGAATGCCGTCAGACAATGCATTTTGTAAACTGACAAATCTTTTCAGCTTAAATTAAACAAAAGGAAAATACTTAGTTTAGAGCATAGATTTCCAAGAAGATCTCGATAGCATTTTCTTTCCCAAACACGCCTAATGAAATAAGAGTAAGAAAGCCTTGTTATCGGTAAAATAAGAGATTATTTAATCTACTTAAGATTTCATCCACACAGGAGAAAGATTTATCACTGTACATTGTTTATTGCACAGAAATCAGATAATCCAATTTAGGCAACTTTGAGTTGGCCCAACGCAGACATTCATTTAGTTTATGAGCGTTACGTATGATGCTATTTGCTTTGTTATATGCTGTCACTTTCTCAGTGAGCGAGCTGAAGTTTTGTCGATATAAACTAACAGCAAACCTAGCACATAGTTCTCTTCAAAGTGTCAAAAGACACATAAATTAAGACGTAAAATTCGAGCGGAATAGAGCACAGAATATTTCATACGCTCCTATATTTATTGATTTATGCTATGTATAGTTAGGTCAGCTATTATTCTTGAAACTCTAACAAAGACTTTCTTAAATCATATAACAAAGTATTACGTTTAAAATGAAATTATTGAAATTAATTATTTAAACATATAATTCGCAATCATAAGCTTAACAGACTGTGTAAAAGGTGAAAATAATGCTAACATTTTGACTTTTCCTTTCCTATTTTGATTCTAGCTGTCTATCATCTGGCCTTAATTTTTTAAATTAAAAATGCTGACGTTCTGTGAAAACCCGCGTATAATGGAAGAGAATTTTATAAATATCGAGTAATTAAAATTGAAGTGTAAAGATATGACTAGACGATGTAAAATAAATGATAAAAAAACTGACAGCTTTCATATTTTATATTACGCCCAAAGGGCTTTTTTTAACGTTTTGCGTGTTACCTTTATTTATTAAATATCATGTTCTTCGCACTTAAACCATAAAATTCAGTTCAACAGCAATATCGCAAAATAATTTCAAAATGAGCATATCTTTGGGAATTTCAGATACACAGTCTCTCGCGCTGGAGATAAAAATGTCTTTTTTTTTTTTCGTACAGTGTTGCCATTGCTCGCTCTGAAATCGTTGAGTTTGTTAATCAAAAATTCTTTAAAGTTTTACAAAATATGAAATACATAATAAACGAAATTCCAAATTCGAAATTTGAGCTCCTAGGTGCCCATATTCAGGTGGAAACGTACGTTATTCAGAATTTGACAGCTCCAGGTACCGCTGTTTTATCACAATGCGAGAAATATACATACTTTTATGCAGATTCTTCATTATTTAATTTCTTTAAATATAATGCAGGACTCTAACATTTGGTAGCAACAAGTTGAAAAGTAATACGCCGTTTATAGTGACTCAACGCAAAATGCCAAAACGAAATTAATAGCCCTTCTGGGCCTCGGGCCAATAAATAATTAGTTAAATTTAAAAAATGCATTATAAAAACTTTAAAGAAAAGCCCTTTGTGGTTAATTTCCTAGCTTGTAAATTTCAAAACTCAAACAAAGCTTCTACAACCCAGCCTAAATACAATTCCAAACACGCCCAATACTCTCATATAACGCCTCAAATAATGAGATGAATGAACATCGATTCCAGTAATCTTTCCTTCCGAGATTTTCAGTTGGTTGAAGTTCTGATGTATCAAATGTAGTCGTAGCTCAAAGTATCAGACGATAAGTTTAGAGAAAAAACAGGATCTTAAGTTTAAAGAAAAAACAGGATCTATTTATTAATTTCCATGAAAAACAGCAGTTACAAAAATCAGGTCCCCGGAGTAAATAAAAAAGAACAACTAATAACTTTTTGTATTGAAATTTATTCCATCGTTACATTAATGAAAAAACCCCCTAAGATCAAGATAGTACTTTCGGTTCAAGGTGTCAACTACTAATGAGTTTTAACCTATATATCAAGTAAGGCCGGAGGCCGCTCACTTTTGTTTAGATAAATCAGAGGTGCTTAGCACCGCGCCCTTAGGCGAAAGAATGGTCTATGTGGCAAAGTCATACAGGAAGGCAGTCATGAAATTATAAATTGATATACTTTTGTAGATGTAGAAACATTCGAAAAATTTTTGAGCAGGTGCTGGGTGCGTGCTATTTGCAGTGAGGAATTGAGTGACTGAAATGAACATGAGATACGGCGGGTAAGTCAGAATCAAATCACGTAACCTGAGGTCGCGTTCTGGTTCGTTGAAACCCCCCGATATTCCTTTGCGAGTCCTTTTATAAACCTCTGGAAAGGCGGAGCTTCCAAGAAATGACGTCAGCCAATCCAATTCGCTTTAAATATTTCCAGAACATTCAATAACTGTACGTGTAGAAAAAGGCGGGAAAATCAACTTGACTACGGGGCTGTGGATTTAATTCCACGTACTTTCAAATATGAGATCATCGCCATTAAAATGAAAAGAACATACATTTAGAATTATGACTGGGGAAGAAACAGAAAGAAAAGATGAAATTTAAGTTAGGATTTTAAGTGTATTTTTGATTATGGAATTTTATTATTA
>KK112988.1:1121622-1152316 GCA_000611955.2 Stegodyphus mimosarum | reverse complement strand
TCACAAAGCAGAAGCTTGCCCATTCCTTTTCTTATAACTATTCAGTTTATTTACTTCTGTTGTCAACCAAGATTACGTATACTACACAGTTTGTTTTTGTACAACATCCTGACTCATGCACTGCTCAAAAACAAGAACTACTTTTGTGTCTTAGTTTCTCCCACTTGTGTAAGTAAGTGATGTTAACGTGGGGAACAGCCTAAATTTGTCTACTGACTTAGTGTCAAAAACTCACGTTGGGGGAATTCTAGCAGCTGCAACTTGGAATGAAATATTGAGCAGCTGGGAATTATTATGAGCATTTTTTTCTGTAAATTTTTGTTTTTGACTTTGCATTTATTTTAGATTTACTAATACACCCTGCTTGTCATGAAGATTTATATATCTTTAAGGTTGCCGGTTATACCTCTAGTTAGATTTTGCACCAAGTAGTGTGCCGTTAAGCTAGAAGTACCGAAATAAGTTACGAAATAAAGATATATAAGAAAGAAATTCGAAAATTAAGAAATTAAGGAAAAACAAACAATCGGTACACTGATACAATATTTTTTTCTGTATTAACCATCTCTAAAACTAATACAACCAATTTATGCAACTTTCGAGGTATTTGAAAATGAGTTAGATCTTAATTTTTTACTGTGAAAACATAGAAAAGTATATTCAATATATTAATGGAGCTAATTTCAGAATAGGGTTTTCATATATCGAGGTATTATTTTGAAAAAACAAAATTTTAATATATCATCTAACTCCAAATCCCCCTTATCAAAATGGCCTCAATTTCCATTAAAGTCAGGAGAGAATACTATGAAACTTGACAGGAAATACTTTTATAAATGGAGGAGGGGTGAGGGAGAAATACCTTGTATGACAAATCACGGCTGACAGGGACACCCATCATGAGAAGGGCATTTTTCCGTTACGCCTTATCTTTCTTGCTATCTCCGCCTTTGGTATCGAAAACCAAATCAACAGCACCGTTACGAAACGTGGTAGCACTAATGCACTACTTTTGATATTGTAAAGTAACACTCAAAGTTCCCCCAACAGACATGCAAAATAGACTCACCAATTTCTGCAGAATATTCATATTTACTGCATACCTTTCATGACGGTACTTAACTTGAGAATATCTTGCCATCTTTTTTTGGGGGATAATATAAGAATATGTAATTATTGCGGTCAAATACAGCTTAAATTATAAAGTAAATTAAACAAATTAAATTTGAACTTAAAGTAGATTTTATAGAATGACGTGCAGATGAGAAACAATAGCTAAGAAAATGTATTCAGTTCTATTTATATTAATATATAAAAAAAGAATCAAACATTAAGGTTTATTGTAATTTTATTATGCTATATCACATCACTATTTGCTCTACTAAAAATATGGAAATAACGAATATTATAAGAAAAATTACGAAAAGTTATTACATCGTCTTTAAAATAGATTTAAAAAAAAAAAGGAACACGGAAGATTTAAGATTACAGACGAACACCTTCAAAATGACCTAAAATTTTTAAAAAAACATTTCTAAAGTTAAATTCGAAAAAGAATTTAAAAATTAAAATGTGTAAATCAGTATAAAATTACAGAAACAAATAATTCTACGCAAGTGACGTAACATACGAGGGTTGGAACTTTAATAGTGGCAACTATTTATTTACAAGGAATACAAAAGTGATTCATGTCACCATGTTTTACAGTCCTTCAATATAGTCGCCAGCATTGTATACAACCCGTTTCCAACGATGTGGAAGTCGCAGAATATCTGTAGCAGCGCCTGATTTGTTGATAGTTTGCATGGACCGGTCTACTGCCGCAAGAATCTTAGGAACAGTTTGGAAGCGAGTGCCACGAAGTGGTTCCTTCATCTTAGGAATTAAGTCATAGTCACAAGGGCTTAGATTTGGGGAGTATGGTGGATGGTAAAGCACTTCCCAGCCCCATCGCTTGAACAAATCAGTCACAGCTTGCGCTGCGTGCGGCCGAGCATTGTCATGCAAAATGAGAGGGGCGTTTTGCAGAAAGTGTGGCCGGCAACAGCTTGCAGGTCTGACACTCGGACGACCTGGCCGCAGCATGTCTGCCACGTTTTGGCGTCCTTCATTGAATGCTTTCACCCATCTTGCTACGGTTCTGTAAAGCAATGCAGATTTCCCGCAAGCTTCTTGAAGCCCTTGATGACACTGTCGTGTTGTACGACCTCTGGCACATTCAATTTTTATCCAACATCGTTGTTCTTGTTTTGAAAACATCCTGACAACACTTACTTTAGACCGCGAGCTAATACAAGGATCCGTTCTTCGCGTCACTCCGCATGCGCATGACGTAGGCAGGACGAGTCTTTTTGCGGAGATGTAAAGTAGGTATCTAGTTCACGTGTGGTATACGCGATATTCTTTGGTTTTGTTGCGTAGCGTGTTTTCAGCTGTGTTGCCACTATTAAAGTTCCAACCCTCGTATAACGTTAGCAAAGTTTTTATTGCAAAAAAGCTGCAAAGGCTCATAAAATGTATCATTTGGATATATTATGCATTAAAATATTTCAAATTATATCAGTTAAATACATAAATAAATAAGCAAAATAATGATATAAATTATTGAGGTCAGCGTTTATAGCTTTCAGATGTGTTCAGCTTGTTAGCCAATAAGAGGTCTTGAGTTTTGCACAGCGGCAACAATTGCTAAGAGGAACGCACTTCTGGATTCTGTCGGCGCTTCTTTGTCAGTTTCTGAGGTTTGATGATATGTACGGTTTTTTTTTGGGGGGGGAGGAGGGCTGGTCAAAACAGAATTTTTTTTCATGCGGAAACAATGCTTCTTTTTTCAGATGTAAAAATTAAATAAAAAATAGAAATAAAAAATAAAACAGTGGCATCATTGCCAACCGTGGGGCATCACTAATATGGCTTTCAAATTATGAGAGGGTTTGTCGGTGCAAGATTTCCAACATTTTGATACTTCTCAATAGCAGAAAGATTGTTAATACGATAACTGCTGTTAAATGATAGCTCGCGTTCAACAATTCTATTATTATCTACAAATATCACAGCTGTATTGCACAGCAGACACGTATGCAAATGTAAAATTAGGCAAAAATAAATCTAAATTAAAGTTAATTTTATAAGACACTCTAAAATGTCATGCAACAGATCCCTTTCCTTCAAGGACAAAGATATTTATTTTAGTAAAATACAAGCAGGATTGAAAATTTCCAAGAAAAAATTCCAAGTATTTCCTTTATAAATTCAAATTTTCCATATAGAACTTCAAATTATTTTGAACGTTATTATTGACATTTAGGGTAAATTAAAATTTTGTCCACAGAATAGTTAATGTTCCTTTTTGGGTGCTTTTCCTTTTCAGGTGAAAATAATACACATATGCTTACGCGTATTTTTTTCATTAAAACTGCTTGAAATAATGTGTTATTATCTACTATGTTGGTAGAAAGTTTTGTTTCATCACAGTAATCGAAATACTTTATTGTAATTACATGCCACAGTTTTACTGAGGCGATTGCCGATTACATTGAATTTCATTTTTGATTTAAAATTAGTTAACGTATAAGGTACATCTCCCACATTCTTAGCGTGCCTTCGTGGTGTAATGGTCAGCACACTGAGCCGGTAATTCAGAGGTCCGTGGTTCGATCCCCGGCGAAGGCAATGCATATTTTTCATGGTTTCTGCTTCCAAAAATGCCTAATGTCTCTACAAACGTATAATGAAAAGCGATATTTTTATAGCTGTAATGCACTCTCCAAATATCTATACCTTTTGGAAGAAAAACAGATTGATTTTTATGTTTGCCCGCCAGTTACTGCTCAGAAATAAAAAGCGTATCGGAAAAAATGAACTGCGGTTTTGAAAAGTAGAAAAAGAACACCAAATTTTCGAAACATCCTTCTTCAATACTTAGAATTTCTTTGTTCTGGAACAGAAAAAAAAATTCTTCTAAACTTAATACGTTTGCATTTAACATAACAACAAAATAATTTTATTACTTTTCTGTCATTAATGACCCAAGAGGAAGAAAATAAGTAGAAGTTATTAATTTAATACCATTTTTACGATTTTTGCAATATTTACTACATTTATACCATAAATACTATAATAGACATTTTCATATGAGATCAGAATTACCGTTCCACAAAATATGGTCATCAAAACGATGTACAATCAAAATTACGATTAGAAAAGAAATGATTTTTTGTCACTAAAGCTATCAAAAATAGCATCTTGCATATAAATTATCCAGTAGCTATTGTTAATATTCGTAAGTCTTTTCATCATTTTTTCTATGTTTTTATGAGGTTTTATAAGGTATGGAAAAGAATATCTGCGGTGTAACTTCGAAGCAAATGCAGTGACGCTTAGAAATAATACCAGTATTTGATTGTTACAGTGACAAATTCCAATCTTTATAAAGTAATTATTTGCAATAATTCCGCATGTATGTTTGCCATTATCAATTTTCAGCAACTCACCAAAATTCACGAGGAACTGGAATTCGACAGAAAAAATGTTAACTGATTAAAAACCAACAGCAATCTTAATCCATGAAAGTAAACAACAGCCTTTAAAATTTGTTAAACAGTTTAATCTACAACAACCTTAGCCTATGAAGAATCATGAAAAACGGGATGCTTATTGTCTTTGATCAGAGATCTCGGATACCAGCAGATCAAACATATGTTCAGAATCATTCTATTTTGAGATTGAGACGCCAATACGGGATGATATCTCAAAGTCTCGTATGTCTTTTTCCTTGCCATCAAACCCTTAAGAACATTTCTGAATAGACAATTTGATGAACATGTAAGAAGATGGAGGTCCATTGCTAGAGAATAAACTATCACAACTACAAAAGAGTTTTGATATTGTCGCATCAAGATCTTCTAGCGTTTTGAAGTTGCTTTAATGGCAGAGTCTTTCATACTGGCCTGAAGACCGTTTCCTTCAGGCTTTTATCTCTAATAACTTCTTTGATGGAGTGAAGGAGTGGAGCTGAAAAGGTAAGGCAAACATAAATCCCCGAGACTGATTTGGAATTCGAATCTAGGTCTGTTGAAATGACAGCTACCTCCGCTAACCACCATGCTACCGGGACAACATCTGCCCTCGATTCTAGTTGCAAAAGGGACTTGAAAAACCTAATTTCCCTTAAAATCTGGAGGTCAAAATAGTTCCAATTAATTATCCTAAAGCGACGGATACAACACATCTAAAACATATACTATTATAACAGAATAAAGCATAACGTGTATAACAAGATATCTAAAATGAAATTCATAAAATGATCATTTCTTCTACTTCAATAGGAAATCAAAATTTGAGGTGAATTACTTAAGAAATAAAATAAATTTCAAAGTATAAGGTTTTAATTTAACGAATCAAATTTTCTTGTGAGTTTTCTCTTTCCTTTGGTTCTTATTTTATACTGAATAATATTTAAACAGTTGCAAATAATTTGAATATTAAAAAAAGCATTGGTTATCAAATTGAGAGAAACTGAGCCAGGCTATCCACAGTATCATACGCCATTCTAAGATAGTTCTGTAGGCTTCGACGTTTGGTATCCTGGTGTTCATCAACGGCTGCTTAATCAGAGACAATCGGCATCTGCTACTCCTAAATCCACATAAATTATTATTATTATTATTATTTATTATTATTATTATTATTATTATTATTATTATTGAGTTCAGTATTTTTACATTACAATAAATGTTAATTGATCTATAGTCACCAGATAATTTTGCAAGCTTCTTTGAGTTGGTTTGTGTTAGGTTGCAACCTTAAAAATATGTGAAACTATTTTTAGACCTTTTATTTTAATGTTTCCTCCTAAATTAAATCAACTCCGGTTTAGTATAAGCTGGATAATATCGGGTATGACATCAACCGTTTACACAAAATCACAGTCAATCCTAAGGAAGAGAAAATAATCCATATTGGGAGTGCTTGAGGGTTTAACAGCACATACACATTAAATTAAAAGTTGAATATTTAAAATATGAAAATTTACCAGACAAACTAAATTTTCGCTCGGGCCCTTGACCCATGCAACTAGCAAATTCTAAAGCCGATTCGAGTTAATTTATGCTAAGCGAAAACATAAGTGGGACGGTTAGCAATTGCTGCCAAAAGCTCTCTTCTAACGCTACTTTTATATGCGTTACGAATTTGCAAACTGGTGAGAACCGACGAAAATATAAGTACAGGCAAAGTAATAAAATAATGGTTTAATAAACATTAAATCTTACACCACAACTCTTCTATTTCGATAGGAGTTAATGTGAGACAGAAGCTCGAAAGAGCTACACATTTACTTTATTTCCAAGATTGAACAATTTACTTTTAATGGATGATCTAACAATATTCATACATTCCGAATTACATACAATTAAATTTTTAATCACATTCTGTTGTGAAGGGAAAAAAAAGATAAAAATACTGTTACATCATCTGCTATAATTGCTGCTAGCTCACGCATTCTTCTTTTCATTTTTTGTACTTTCCGTAAACAATTTTCTGTTGCACTGATGGCCGATAGATAGTAGTAATTTTGCAATAAATAAACGTGAATTTTGTTTTTCTGAAGGACTTGGTCATTCCGCACTTCAGATAATCCGCGCTGCGAAATCAAGAGTTAACAGTAGTAAAAAAAAAAAAAAAAAAAAAAAAAAAGGAACATTTGTTAGTAGCCAGTTGCAGGAGATTCTAACTTGAATTAAATGTACAAAAGTCCTAATCTTTACGAAGTAACATTTAAAAGAAAATGCAAAATAGAAACAATTCCCTTATAATGTACTTTGTCATAAAATAAGGGATTTTAATACACTGAATGGGAATTATAATGGCTCTTTACAGATTTTCTTAACATACTTGTATTCGGACAATTAAAATAGCCTCTTTATGCATTTACATTTACATATTATTATCTTCTTGAGTTCTAGTATGTTATTATTATCATGTGACAAGTTCTAATTCAGTATTATTGTGCATCACAAACACCCCTGACACAAGCCTCCTTAGTCCTAATCTGTTATTATTATACGTTACGAGGAAATATTACATCTCACATTGCTTAGATTCATAATGCAGTTACGGTTGACTAGTGCTCACCACTTTGTAGGTGTAAATCTATCCTTTTATTGCAATGATGCATTTAAGCACTTGATGTATTATCCGTCTGACACGGCATGGCCATTCAACAATGATTAATCGCAAAGCAAGACAAAACTGTTTAGACGTATCGGAAGTTTTCAGCACTCCTGCTTTTATACTAGATTAGTTTGAGAAGTGTGAAAGGTTACGCATTCAAGTTTCTCGTCTCATTTGTTAATAGTTCATTACTCATATCATTGCGTCCTAGACATGATACATTATGCTAAATTGGCATTATGTCCCTCGATATAAATGATTTTAGTCTAGTATGGTAAATGTGCAGACAAAAATAAAAGAAAACTGGATAAAGTTTTTAAGATAAAGTTGAGAATAGGACTAAAACTAGGAAAAAAAAGCTGATAATAATAACCAGTATTTTATTTATATTAGTTTATCGTAAAATGCGTCATAGTATAAGATTTACAATTATTCCAGCTTAACTAATGGTATTACATCAGTGGTAAAAAGAAACTATCTTATGTTTTTTGGTTGATATAATTTCAGGGTCAGTAATATTACATCTTCCCTGAAATTGTTCCTTCCTAGTCATATAAAAAATTAAAACTTTTTTTAGCCCGAAGGGCTCTTAATTTCGTTTTGGCATTTAGCTTTGGTTCATTATAGAAGTCTGAATCACTTTTCAAATTGTTGCCACCAAATATTAGAGCCCTGCATTATATTTAAAGAAATTACATAATGAAGAATTTGCATGAATGTGTTATGTATGTTTCTTGCATTGTGAAAAAACAACGGTATCTAAAGACATGAAATTTTGGATAATGTAATCCTCCACTCGAATATGGGCATCTGGAAGCCCAGATTTGGAATTTAGAATTTGTTTTATTTATATTTTGTAAAACTTTAACGATTTTTTGATTTAACAAACTCAACGACTTCAAACATTAACATCGAGTGCATCTTCAAGCACGGTTATTTTAAGGGCTAGGTTTCTTTCCATTTCATACTGGTATTATGTTGGTAGCGTAGTAACGCAAAGCGGTATTTTGCGTCTTCTTTGAACGGGATTTGAAAAGACTTTGAATGTTTGTATCACTTTTCAAATACCGTTTTGAATCTTCTGAAAAAAAAAAAAATAAAACTTTGGGCGTAATATAAAATCTGAAAGCTTTCAGTTTTTTTATTTTTTTTTTTAAATCCTTTCGAGAAATTCGGGTTTTAGAACTCCGCTTCCGGTATTAATCACAGCAATATGAACTGAACTATATGTGGACAAATGTTTCGTTGTTTTTGGCGATTTTCGAAGGAATTCCAACCATTTTGCCAACTATCCAAATAAATAGAGGGAATAAAATAGATCAGATTGAATACAAAGATAAAAAAGCTACTGAATTGCTAATTTTATACTTATTTTTTATTTTATTTATATTATTATTTTTTTAAGTCTGGTATTTTAATATTCTTGATGCGTATGCTTTTTTTATGGTTTTATAATTTTATAGTTTTGTTCAGTCAACCTGGACGGTATAGTGATTGGTGGAGTGTGACCCGGTAGCCCGAAATCAAGGATATGGATTCGATTGCCCTTTCAGGAGTCTCTGTGCGTATCATCACTTCTTTCGGGTGTAATATCTGTCTACCCATTGCGGTGCTTTCTGGTGAACATTCCCAGCGATGAGACGATTAAAAGACCGATAGGTTCAACCATTTCCGACAAAGTGTCTTCGAACAAATATCTGGCCACCGAGGAGGAGGGGAGCTTTCCGTGCATTACATTGATAGGAGCCATTTTCGGTTTGAAAATTAACCAATAAATTTTTGAAATGTATTTTATTGTTAATTAAGGTATTTTTTTTTCTTTTAGCAGTTAGCTCTTGTGTGGTTTGGTGTATTCAATAAAATAAATCGTCTGATTTTAAGTGATAAACTTATTATGTACCAAAAACTCAATAATCAAATGTGTTCATTCTAAATAATTAAACGACACCAAGGATATGTGAATATTAGTTTACATAAACATCAATCTTTCTGTAAACTTTGATTTTATGTATACTATATTTATCAAGAAGCGACATTAACACGCTGTATGCTTATCTCCAATTTATAGAAATACGAGTTGAGAAAATTTCACCAAGTTCATGAAAGATACCACAATTTATCCAAACTACCTTATTTAAATATTTTTATTTAGTCTGAGAAAGAGCTAAGAGGCATGAAAAAAATTTTTGAGGTAAAAATCTAAAATTTTGATTTTGAAACATGCATAGCTTTACTAAAGTAACATTTTCAAACAATTTTTTATTATCTTTTAATGCACCATAAAGATCTTGCAAGATATAATATTTCTTATACTACATGATCTTTTTACATAATCGAACACACTCAAACGGAGGAATACGTTCAGATAAAGACGAAGAATGATAAAATTTAATGATTATCACGCTCTACTTAAAAATAGTCAAAAATGAGCTATTTAAAAAAATACACAGCCATTTCAAGAAAATGCTGGTTGTCCATGATTATTTCTTTCCATACTTCAAATCCAATTTTCATTTAATCGGTCATTGTACTAAAAACTAAAATACACACATTTGCTACAAAGATTTAAACTGCAATGAACTATAACAACCAAGTTGAAAACATAAGAAATGAAGAGGAGGAAGAAGAAATTAATAAATTATAAATTCTAATTAACTTTTTTTGGCAATTAATCTTTTCATTTCGAAGATCATGACACCTGACGCAAAATTACGTATTAAATGTTAAAGATTTATTATTTACTATGCATGTCGATTAACATAAAGCTATGTACATTTTCAAAGAATGCAATTTTATATTCAATTTTGTCTTACATTTTCAAAGCACAAGTAAATAATAATAATGATAATAATAAAACTCTCACTCCAATAATGCTAAATTTGAAAACAGACAATTCAATCGAAACAACAAATTACTACTACTACATTGATTTGTAACAACATGTCACTGTCGCTTAAGTTTTGTTGCTGTAATTTTTTGAATTACAGCCCACCAGCGGCTAAATGAATTACTTAATATGAATTAGCCCACCAGCGGCTAAATGGATAACAACGCTGAATACTAGTAATTCGACCCCGGATTGAATCACGGCGGAAGAGCTGGCTGCATGGCCGTTTTTATGTAAGCCATTTTTCTCCCATTTAAGTACCCCAACCCTTAGCTAGATAATCGTTGAGCGTTTTGCGGTAATCGATGCAACAAACACTTACGAGTTAGGAAAATGCAGTATTTCACTTGCCCTATAAATCTTTTATGAATACAATAACACGAGTGGCACATTAAATAAAGCACATGAAAACATACATTTTAGAAAGAATGTTTAAAATAAAGGTCTCTCTGCTCTCGGTGTAGAAACTATTTCACATCCAGAGGTGAACTCATCACCACAAAAAGTTAGCTATAAACTGAGATTATAACAGATCCTCAACGCATTCATGTGCTTCAATATAATAAGATGGTTATAAGAATGGGAACAGGTACTTCACGGCTTAGAAAATAAAGTTGGTGAAATCCAGCAAGGAATTCACGTTAGATTTTATTGCTGGCAAATTACATCACAGAAGAAAAATAATTTTGATTTTTTATAAGGATACTTTGTGCTGTCAAGTCACTGATTGGCAGCAAATTAGTATATTGACTGAAAGAAAATTAGTGTATTGATTGACAGGAAATTAACTCGTGTTTTCAAAGCGGTCCGTTGATACTGCATTGAGGCACATATTCGCAAGCAATAATGTAGACAACACACGCCAAAAGAAGAATTTTTAACGTTGCCCTCTCCTTTTTGATTCCAGTATAAATCTTTTTTCTTTTCTCTGTTCCCCCTTAACCTTCCCTCTCCCTTCCCTAGAAAAGCAGTAATTTTTCACTCAGGTGTCATTAGTTCTTTTTTTACTATTCTTCGAAGCATGTTTCGCTGGAATGAGTGATATTTCGAGAATGATCTCACATAATAAAAATCGATGCCAAAAGTGATAAGTAAAATGAATAAAAATTATGTCACCTCAATTATTTTCTGCAACATTTAAAATTTCTCTGGTTAATAGCAGCTCGAATTAAATAATTGTTTTAATTTACTCAGTTTGATAATTCAGAAAAATATGGTCTACAATGAATTAAAGTTAGATCTAATTATGTATGGAATGTACAATTTTCGGTAAGTTGACTTTCTATATCAATAACTGTTATCTGGGGAAAAGTGAATAAATAAAATAAAATTAAAATTAAGATTAAAAAAAAGAAAATCTGAAAGTTTAACAGATTTTATATTTCGCTCAGAGGGGCAGTATTTTAATGTTTTGTGTGCTACCTTTATTTACTAAATATCATGTTCTTCACACTTAAACCATAAAATTAAACAGAAATATTAGAAAATAATTTTAAAAGAGCATGTCTTTAGAATTTCCGATACACAGTCTCAAGCGCTGGATATAAAAATGCTTTTTTTTTCCGTATAGTGTTGCCATTGCTGGCTTTGAAATCGTTGAGTTTCTTAATCAAAAAATCGTTAACGTTTTACAAAATATGAAATCGATAATAAAACGAATTCCAAATTTCAAATTTGGGCTTTCAGATACCCATATTCGGAAGAAGATTACGTTATTCAAAATTTGATGGCTCTGTGTACCGTTGTTTTATCACAATGTGAGAAACATACATACATTTACGCAGATTCTTCATTATTTAATTTCTTTATTTATTAATTTGACGATAATATTTGGTGGCAACAGTTTGAAAAGTGATACGAACATTTACAGTAAATCGATGCAAAATGTCGAAACGAAATTAATAACCCTTCTGAGCTAACGCTCCTTTAGGGTAAAAAATAAAAATAAAAATTAAAAATGTCTGAAATAATTCAGATTTTAAAGTCACACGAGAGGATTTGTTAAAGTTATTTTTATACTCTCTTAGAGCTCTCGATTTACCTGTCTGCTCTTGAATTTGTTCTTACTGACAAAACTTTATTTTTTTTCTTTTTAACATTATTATTAAATATAATTTTCTTCGCACTTATGCCATTTCATATTTAACAGCAAAATGGCAAAATTTTTAAAAACAGTATAATTTTAAAATTTCCGATACAATATGCCATATGTTTTTTACACCACAATGATTATTATTTTTAAATCTTAGTTTTGGGTCGAATCGTTTTCTTCTCCGTTTCATTTTTCAAATAGCTAGCCGCTGGCGTGACCATCCGCTTAAAATAATTACTATGAAAAAAGAAATAAAAATAGTAATGCTTTTAATAAATCCAACTAGTGTCATTTCACGGGTCCAGCCCGCAATTTATAGAAGAGATAAAGAACTGTGTTTATTCCTTTTGAATTGCTCAGTTTCTTAATCTATAACAAGCAGATAGAAGTAAAATACATATATATATCTCACGTTTCGCCTAAAAAGCAAGAAATTAGCAAGTGGAAGTTAAAAACATTTTATATCGACTTCGAAATGGAATGGTGCAGTCACCAAGGTGCCTGTGCACGAGGCACTATCTTTGTCGAATAATTAACTATGTTTTTTTTTTTGAAACTATATCAGTTCGAAGAATGTCCATCGCAATAAATCCTTAAGTCCAAAAAATTTGAAGTCTCCCAGAATCATTTTGAGAGTAGACATTAATAATAAAGCAAGCAAGACAGCTAATGATTGCTGCCTTTAAGTCATATTTATATTAAGGATAGCCTTGGGGCGTTTTACATGACGAACATCTTATACATCAATACTTTCATTATTAATTGAGCAGGATTTTTAAGGAGTTTCTTGGTTAACTAATACTACATACTTCTAAGCTGCCCAACATTTAATTCTTCATGCATTTTATTCTTACGACTATACCAAGGTGAACTGCATGTTTGGAATAGCATGCAAAGTGCAACAATATTTACTACAGTATTTAATAGCTTTCGATTAGTTCGGCTTAAGTACGATCAAGAAATGCAGGCATAACATAACTTGGGGGTGCAAAGAAGCTTTGCAAGAGTAGTTTGTTGTCTACAGAAAGAACGCTATTCCAGCAATTAGGGGAATAGCCTAGCTTTACGCGCTAGAAACTTCTGAATAATAAATATAATGTGTAAGGTCTATGTGGAAGTATTAGCGAGGATCACCCCAACATAAGGGACATATATTTTATATCGGATATCATTAAATTCTGGATAAGGTGCTAAATCTCGACATGTATTTTTTTAACATTCGCTGTATTATACATGGCGATAACATATGGTGGCAATATTCTTCTACTTATACCATTTACATATATATATATATATATTTGTATTCACTACGTTGATAATATTTAGTGACAACATTTGAAAAATGACACGGACATAAACATAAAAGTGATGTTTGAGACTAATAGCACCTCTGGTGCTAATAAGTGTTTCCCGAGGGATTCATTAAAATTGGAACGGAAATGTGCAATGCCATATTATCATCTATAAAGTGCCCAAGGACCATGCTAAAGACAGGTGCAATCCAGAGTTCCACTCCACAATAAAATTCCTGATTTTATAAGGTATTTCTCCCGCCTTCTTAGCATGTTTTCGTGGTGTAATGGCCAGTATACTCGGCGCATATTGAAGAGGTCCGAGTCCCCGTGAGGGCATTGATCATTTTTCATCTCTCCTACTTTAAAAATCCTTATGATTCTACAATGGCCCCCGAACTAAAAAATGTGGTGAATGATGATTCTCTACCACTAGGATTTGGCGATTGGGTCTCTAATCCCCAATCGCCCTTTAAAAGGGGGATTATATAAGGTATTCCTTCCGCCTTCTTAGCATGCCTTCTTGATGTAATGGTCAGCACACTCGGCGCGTATTCGAGAGGTCCGAGGTTAGAGTCCCGGGAAAGGCATTGCTCATTTTTCACGCCTCTCAGCATCAAAATTCCTAATCTCTCTACAGTGGCGCCCGAACTAAAAAAGGTTGTGGATGATGATTCTCTACCAGAAGATTTGGCGACTGGGTCCTCTAATCCCCAGTCGCCCTTTAAAAGGGGAAGTATATAAGGTATTTCTCCCCCCTTCTTAGCATGCCTTCGTGGTATAATGGTCAGCACACTCGGCGCATATCGAGTGGTTCGAGTCCCGGCGAGGATATTACTCATCTTTCATGTCTCCTGCTTCGAAATAACCTAATGACTCTACAATTTGATGTGATTTATTTTTAGAAAAGTGAGATAAGTCACAAGAACAAAAATAAATAAACAAGCTGACATAAAAGCAGAAGAACGGCATTTTCGTAATTAATAATAAGAATAATAAAGCCTTACTGCCTCTTAAACAAAATAAGAAATTATTATTTACTTTCGAAGTTCTGCACAAAGACGCATCTTCTTAAACAAAATCCTCTGCAAATTTATTGGTAAACTAGCAAAATTATGGCAACTGTTTAATTTAGAACTGTTTCAAATCTTAAACTGTAATTTAAATACACATATCAGATTTCAGTTTTTTTAATTAAAAAAATCCTTAATGATAAACATCTCTTTTATGTGTTACACTGTATTTCGATATTTGTATCTGGATTGCTAGCTTAGTTCTTTAAATACCTCGCACATGTGTTTAAAGCTATGTGTTAGAAATGCTATTTTAAACTGTGAGTCAGATATATTATGAATATGTCAGAACTGTTACTTTATACGGTGTATCATAAATTAAGCACCCTTTTAATACCCTTTTAGAGGATTAATTGTAAAATAAGATCAATCTTTTTTTTTTCAGTATTATAGAAGTGCCTTTATTCCATAAAACATTAACTTACTCACTTTAAAAGTAATTTTACATGGACTTCATAAAAATATTTAAAAACAAATGTTATTTTATACTAACAGTATCATAAATAAAGTTTTTAACATCCTTTAAATAGGTCGATTTCAAAATTTCTAGCACTATGGTCTGCATTTTGAATGAAATCTAAGATATTGAAATTTTCCAGCAGTACACAATCTTTTTCTAGTTTTATTGACAAGGTAAAATACATTTTAGATACTTCGATACTTTTCACTTTATATTACGTAACGTTAAAAAAAGTGTAGAGACAAATGATGTTTTCAAAATAGAAATTCTTTAATTTTATCAATAGTAGAAAATTTGCTTTCATATTTTTGCAGTAGTAGCTATTTTTATAATATTATACTCGCATATATATACATAATAAAAATTTTATTTTAGGGGGTTGTAGAATATAAACGGAAATTTTTTTTAACAACAGCAGTTTATGTCAAAATCGATTTACTTTGCATCCAATGTGTAGCATGTGTCATATACATTTTTAACACCAGAAGTGCCATTAGTCTCGATTATCCCATTTTGCATCCAATGTGTAGCATCACGTTTCCAGTAAAAGCGTGCTGCCATCAAATATTATCGCCATGATTGTTAAAGAAATAATATAGAGAAATAAAAAAAAAAGTATTACAACACTTATCACTCTACAAAGAATTTTCAAAATGCTCTGTTTTAAAATATTTTGGGATTTTGTTGTTAAATTTTATATGGCTAAGTACAAAGAAAATGAAGTTTAATAATGTAAAAAAAAAGTTAACCATAAAAAGGCAAAAAATAGTTGTGTAAGATATCTTGGAAATTGAACATTGATATGATGAACTGAGAAAAAATTGAAAAAAAAATAATAACGGCAAGATGTAACATTGTATCCAAAATTCTAAAGATATGGCGATTTTAAAAATTTTGTGATTTTGCTGTTGATTGTATGTAGCATAAGTGTGAAGAAAGTGATGTTTAAAAAGGCAATAAAATGTGCGGGTCACTTTTTTGAGAGAATTAAACACTGATGTGACGAACTAAGAAAAGATTGAAAAAAATGTATGGCAACAATTAATATTGTACCTGGTATTCTAATCAAGTAAAAAGAAAAAAAAAAAAAAAAAACTGTTAGCAGGAGTAAGACCAAAAGCTGATGGCAAACTGCGAGGTCAGTGACCTTCACAAACCCTCTGGTGCGATGTTAAAATCTGGCAGATTATTTAAAAATTTTTTAATTATTTGTAATAAACAGCATATGTTCATAATTCTTTATTTATTAACCATTTATTGAATATATTATAAACTGAATACATTTTAGACTAAGCAATTAAATATATTATTAAAATTTTAAAAAATAAATTAAACACATTGAATGACGGTACTTAGGAAACTGGGTATTTGCCAGGCCACATGGAAAATAAATATTTTATAGCAGCCAGTGGCAACACTTCTGTTCATAGCATAATGTGATGTGACTTGAGTCTGTTACTTTAAGCACTCCAAAGTCGTTCCCCCCCCAACTTGCCTCTTAATATTGATAATGACTGTTACGGCAAATAATCGAACACTCTAAATTTATTTTCCTTCATTTTCACTTACCGTGTTTTGCATAGAGAAAACCGTACGAATGAATGCTGACTTGAGCAATAGTTTCAAATGAGGTGCAGAAAATAAGTTCTGTACGGTGACGATGACACGTGTTACGATCGTAAATGGGGGATTGTCGAAGAGGCCTTAAAAGTGCCTGTTTTAAGGTAAAAGACTGTAACAGCATCAAAATGTACAAAGTCATCAATAAAGACGTTTCTAACACAAAGAAAAAAAGAAAAGGATATATTATTTTTCCGACGAAATGATGGAAGAAACCGCGCACTAATAAAACGATGACAACCGTCTTAACTCGTTGGACTTATCAAATTAATCAGACTTCGAATGATAACGTAACTAAACATGACAATGCTTACTTACTACTTATTTATGATTCTTTTCCATTGCCATTTTTCATTACAAAAATTCAGAATTCGGTAATTTCGTAAGTAAATTGTCAATGTATTCTGGCAGCACTAAATGAAAGCCCAAATAATTAGACTCTGCAAGAAAAGAACATTGAAAACAGCAAATTTAAGACATGTAATTAGAAAGAAGAAAAATGACAACAGCGTAATATTTAAGGATCACTGAAGTATGAGTTCATTAAAATTTTCTACTGCATATAATCCTGCAGCCGGGGGGAAAAAGCGATCTCAGTCTTTAATTGGCAAATATATTCTAAGTATAAATAAAGAAAATAAACAAAATTCTATCACATTAATTGCATCTTGGTGATTGATTCATTAATTAGCAGTTTAGTCTCCTGATTAGCGCAGAAAGAAATGTCAAATGCCATGCGGAGTTCATAATTAATGAATAATATCATATTGTCGGCAGGTGGAGAAGAGGGGTAGAAACCGAGTCGTTGAATAAGATTTATGTTACCAATGACGTGCTTCCAGATTAAAGAAATTAAAGGAGATAATTAAGAATTACAGAAAAGTGTAATGATTAAATTAATTGCATTGCAGATGACGTATATTTCAATATTTTCGATTAGGTACCACGACTGTGATGAAACTGATGGATTGTTTTTCGAAAAAGGAATATTTTATCCACATTCTAGGGTCTATTAGTGTTTTTCTTCCCCTCCAAAGTAGTAAACATGAAAATTAATCACACTATCGCCTGGATTCGAACCAAGGGACTTCTCGTTATCTTGACGCGCTAACCGCTAACACCACTAGAGCTCGCATTAAGACATGCGCTAATTCCTTCCCTTTCTACCCCACTTAAAGGGTAATTAGGATGAGGCACGAGATCGAATAAAAAAAATCCAAGTGGAGACGAATTGTCGTTCGCCATATGTTACTTTGGCCGCCATTGTAGGGACAATTTTCTTTTTATGCTATACAGACTATTATACTTTAGTCACATGAGATCAACAATTGGGTAATAAAATTGGGGACTATCAAAATACTTTATACATTTTAATCCAAAGAAGAAACGAATGCTATTTTACACTTTTTAGTTCAAAAAAGGAACAAAAAATTTTTTAAATCTCTTCCTCTGAAAGAAGGAGATTAATCATTTTAATTAGGATAACAACGAAATGCGTGACGTCACTTTCCTTTCAAGATCTTCTGATCTGTTCGGTAGTGTAAGATTGCATTCAATTCATTTAAATTTCTGTTTAATTTAAGACACCAACTCATTATCATTTATAATCGTTTAGCTTCTAAAAATGATGAAATTAAATTTCACGTTTAACAAATACATATCAGTAAAAAAAAAAAAAATCAAACGATTTTTACAAAATTGTTAAAATTCAGTTATTTGCGAAAACTTCGTATGGAATATTATTTTTCTGTTTAGCCGAGATGCAAAGACTGAAATTCTGGGATGATTATTTTGATCTTATAGCAAGGATATGTGAGAAAAATTTTAAACTAAGCAAAGAAAAGTATATCGAATTAAAAAAAATTGCTGTTGATTAATTTGATTTAAAATAGCGAGAAGTATTCTGGCAACTAGTATAAATGGTTAGATCTTTTTTTCATTTAGTCGATTTGGGGATTTGGTGTGTGTACGGTTAGAACTTCCATTACCTGGTGCTAAATTAATACATAAAAGTTAGGTTTTGTGTTTTCCCACTTTAAATACTTGAATTCTTAATACTCTGTAAGTATTTATAATTTTTTAATGTACTACAACACGAAGTATTAATAAATATTTTAGTCAATTTCACATATTGTTTGGTAAGATTTCTTGCAGAGACGATAGATTTTCGAAACTTAGGAAGATTTAAATGGGTGTAGTTAGACAACTAATTAGGCTTAACATTGTTCATTTTAATTTATTCAATTTTCATCCATTAAAGTTCACAGATAAAGACATGTACAAATTTAACATGCTCAGCATTTACATGCATGGATATAGAGTTACAGCAAAGTCTTAAACATTTCTAGAGCTAAGGTGAATGCAAGATAACAATCTCCTTGCTGCAGGCAAACTAATAATATTTCCTCGAAAAGATAACTTTTAAGTTGTATTTGAGATCTTTTAGTAAACGTGCGATGAATTTAATACAGAAAATTAAAGCGATAAGAAGAATTCAATGCCAAGGTTTCCTCTGCAGACGTGCTGGGGGAGCATTTAGTGAATGAATCTCACATTAAATTCTCACCAGAATGATGGAACAACGAGAAGATAAACTGTTAACACGCTGAACTCCATTCACTGCCTCGTTATTCATTGTTAGGAGCATAAATTACATTGCTAGACGTTTGCTTCTGACACCTGTTGCTCCCTAGGCACTATACTTCATCAGCATTTTTAACTGCTTGTTCTGAAGACCGAGAGAATAGCTCATATTACCCTATTAAGGAAATACCGTTACATTTTCTAAAAGATAAGCCCGTTCTTTTAAATTATTTTTTAAAATAATTTTGAAGCATATTGTTTAAACTTTTGACAAGATGGAATGATGGATCTATCCATCCTCCTGATGTCTGAAGGGACGATGTGAATAAAAAGGCTTTATTACTCAATAATAATGCTCATTAACAGTGGTTTTAGAGAATTGTTTTATATGAATTTTAAGTATGTTACATTGAGTTACGCTGAGACACTAAAAATTCTTCTAAGGGCTCTTACCACAAGTAAAAATCATTATTCGAAAGAATTTTTGAAGACCTCTTAGATCGCAAAAATAGTCATCTGCAGTAATTAATTAAATATTATTTTTATTCTGTTGACATCGTCACGTAAAATAATATGAAGTGCATCGTGCTTTCACGAGTAAAGGTGTAATTAAATGATCATTTTCTTTTTCCTTCTCTCATAAAGTGCGTGCTACATTCATATAATACTTTCACTGCATATTTAGCACCATTTATTTTTCTGGGATTCAAAAAAAAAAAGTTTTAAGAGTTTCATAAAAATTATGGTTTTAGGGGTTCCACAAAAGAAAATTGTGGTTTAAAATATTCTCCGAATCGATAAAGATGGAAAACCAGAAATGTTCATTAATAGTCATTGATATTTCCCTTTCCGTTTCTCTTATACACTCATTTTTACTATCTCTTTTAAAAATGTTAAAACTTAACTTAATTTTAAAAATGTTTAATGTAAACTTAATTTTAAAAATGTTTTAAAACTTAACAAAAATATTGTAAACAAAAGTCTGGTATTAAATAAAAATATAAAAATTTTTCACGCAGTTTTATTCACATTAGTTCGTCCGCTTATTTGTTTGTCTGAATTAAATCTTGAAATCAGTTTCCGAGCTAATTTTGTGAGTCGCTTATCTTGAAATTTTATAAACGCATATTCGTCAAATGATTCCATAAATAAAACCCTAATTTCAAACAAAACGAAACTTGGATAATTTCTGTTTTGTAATAACATAGATGATGCAATTAATTGCTAGGATAGTTTCTATCGTATCCGCCATAAACGATATAATTTGAGGAAATAACTAAACTGAGATCTAACTGAAATACAGTACTGAAATAGATCTAACTGAGCTCAATTAAATCGAAACAGAAGAAACTAAATGTTAATTTAAAAAGAAGTTTTTTTTTTCTCTCTCTTCTAAACTCTAGGGCGTTTCTAAACCCTAGTTTCCTTGGGTATTTGATAAAACTGTCTATATATAAGCACATTTCCTAAAGGATAATAAACTAGAATGCGTTTCCTAGCATTCTAACTGAAAGGGAAATAGCGAATTACCAAGTATTCTTTCCGTACATTCCGAAGAATATGTGCTAAATGAAGGCACTTAATTAGTCCCAGGAGCCGAAGCTTAGGCTAACTTAAGCCAACTTTTTTTTCTTACTTTTAGAACTAAGGATTTTTGCAAAAGAATAACATTACCAAAGACAAGTACACGGTTCCGAAGTGGTGAATAAATTGAGACATAATCCACATTTATAACAAAAAGTACAGACTAATACTTCATAATACTTTTTTAAGGACAAAACTTCTTAGTCTGCTCTGGTTTTAACTGAGTTATTAAACTGGGTTCCCGGTAATCCATTATTAATAAAAACTTGCAATAGTTTTCATGGGCAGCTGTTTTAACACAACTCATATACAATTTCATAATTTAAAGCTCTAATTAATAATATTTCAGCAATAATGATAATTATTTAATGTCCGAGATGTTAGATTGCAAAAATTTCGATAATGACCTTGCCTAGTATGTCTTTGTTAAAAAATAGTTAAATAATAAGCTATATTACTTATAGATAAACATACAGTTGGAGTTAAATGATTGATATAATGACATAACGATGGCAGAAGTAATAACACGCGATGCCTATTATTATTTACTGAAATGACACTCTAGTAGTTAATCATTGTAATCACAATAAGCTATGCTTCAAATTCTTGATATCAGAATAAACAATACAAGGAATTATAGAGGAATAATGGTACATATATAAAATTCAGTTAGCAAATAAATTAATAGATGAATAAACTGTTGTTAATAGTTAATAAAATTATTAAGTCTATTTCAACATGCCCTCCTTATCCAAATTTAACATAAAAATGTGGATTAATTTATAAGATGCAGAATGGATACCATTACTCTCTTTAATCCATATAATTTCATGAGTCCATTATTTTATACCTACCATCCATCTATGTGTCCGATATTTTATGTGTACAACAATATATATATATATATATATACATATAAATATAAAATGTCCATATTAATATAAAATCTGAAAGCTTTCATATTTTATATTACGCCCAAGGGAGCGCTTTTTTTCATTTACACACACATACGCGTTCCGAGAGCTAATGTTTGGGATAAAAATATTTAACAACAGCACATATTTCGAATTTCCGATAAACTGTATAGCGCGTTGAAATTTTTTTTCCCCGTACAATGTTGACATTATTTGCTTTGAAATCGTTGCGTTTGTTAATCGAAAATTCATTAAAGTTTTATCAAAATATGAAATAAAACAAATCCCAAATTCGGGCTTCCAGGTGCCCATATTCGGGTGGAGGACTACGTTATTCAGAATTTGATGGCTCTAAGTACCATTGTTTTTGCACATTGCGAGAAATACACATACATTCATGCATATTTTCCATTATTTAATTCCTTTAATAAAATATAGGGCGATACTATTTGGTGACAACAGTTTGAAAACTGAAACAGACATGTATAGTGAGTGAACCGACGCAAAATGCCGTTTTCAGATTAATAACCCCTCTGGGAAAACGCCCTTTTGGGCTAAAAATTTAACTGCACAATCCGATATTGTATTTGCATTTATTATTAGAGTTTACTTCACTTATTCAAACTATCAAACACAGCGAAGTTATGAGCACCATTCGGCACTTTTTAACCTATTTTTTTTTCCTTCTTCTAGATAGAAAAATTTTACCAAGATATTAAGCCAGCATACACATATGGAGAAGAAAATTTACGAGATTAAAAACTTGTGTGATTTTAAGTGATAATTTTTTTTATTTCTAATCTTGAGTCTTCCGTTCCACTTTTTTTTCCTTCGATTTCCTCGAAAGTGATATTTTTTGTCTTCTACCCAGGAATCCAAAAGGAAGGGATGAGGTGGGGGAACTGGAGTAGCCAATGCGTTCATTACTTTTTGAAGCCTTATTTATTCATTTAATTTTTTTTCCCGGGAAAGTTTCAAAGTAAGAATCTTTTAAATTATTAGAAAAAAGTGGGAAAAAAATCTTGTCACGAGATTTAGCGATTTAAACCAGCGATAAATGACAACTTTTAGTTTCCAGACTGCTTCATATCAAACAGTGATTAAATTTTGCTAATTTATTAAGAAGGAGAAAGAAAAGAAATCTAAAGTAGAACCCCGGATACCAGAATATCTGAGATAATGTTGAACGATATTAACCTAAGCGGCTGAAAACTCGTATGAAATGCAAAAGCAACAACAGTTTTGAACTATTTCATAAAAGTTTCATTAAAAATTCACTATTTTATATCGACGTGTCATTCTCGCAGTATTAAGGCTACTTGTCACTCTTTATTCAATACAACAGTTTACAAAAGAAATCAATGCACTCTGTAATTCATTTTTGTGACATATAATTTATTGCACAACTATACAAGTAAAATATTTTTCAGAATGAAAGTGTGAATTCTAGTTTTGTTTTAACATGAATGGATTGTGATTCATTTAAGTTAGATGTATATTGATAAAAATTACAAAAATAGATGGTTTTGTAATAAATTTTATTATTCCGTACCTTGTTGAGAATATCCTTAATAATTAAATAAAAAATTTTCTCATTTATGTGAAAGTATGTGTGTGTGTGTAAGTGTTGTGTATGTGTATATTTTTTTCTCCTGTATGTGAAAGGTAAAAAAAGGTAGTTGTTTCTATTTAACGATTAAGATAATTTATGTTCAGTTATTTATATCGCTTATAAAGGAAATATTTTATATTTCTTATAAAGAAAGAAGAAAATAATTTTATTTTCTTCTTTCTTTATAAGTATAAAAAAATTATTTCTTTCATAAGAAGAAATCCTTATTATCTTTTCTACAAAGAGAAGTGCAACAAAGTGAATCAGATGAAAACAATCTGTACTTCTCAGTAACATTTTGAATAAGTATTATAAGTTATTTCTACAGCTTTTTAGCGTGCCTTTGTGGTGTAGTGGCCAGCAGACTCGGCGCGTATTCGAGAGGTCCGCGGTTCAAAATTATTTCTTTCATAAGAAGAAATCCTTATTATCTTTTCTACAAAGAGAAGTGCAACAAAGTGAATCAGATGAAAACAATCTGTACTTCTCAGTAACATTTTGAATAAGTATTATAAGTTATTTCTACAGCTTTTTAGCGTGCCTTTGTGGTGTAGTGGCCAGCAGACTCGGCGCGTATTCGAGAGGTCCGCGGTTCGAGTCCCGGCGAGGGTACTGCTCATTTTCATCTCGCCTGCTTTCAAAAAGTACCTGATGTCTCTGCAGCATTATCAATTTTTTATCATTACTAAAACTGAAATTTTGCCGTAATAGGACAACGTGATGTTAAGATTTTTCTAAACATAAGAAATACATCTCTCAGGTTAGTATATTTGTAAATAAAGAATTAAGACATTAGTAACTTCTGTTGACTATACGCATTCTGAAAACAAGAATACTTATAAGAGGTATGAAAAATCATATTTAGATTTAATCTCGTCAGTTGCTAATGAAAAAACAGTCTTCTCTTCTCTTCTGAAGTAGAATAATCATGTAGAATGTGTAACAGTATTGGCAGTCACAATTTTGAAGGGTCAGAACATGGCAAAATAATTTTTTTAACACAAGTCTGTGGTGGAATGTGAAATATGAACGTTGCCACACAATAAATTCAAAAATCATGGAAACGTATTTCAATCCTGAATATTTACAAAAAATACCTTTTGATAAGAACTATTCAAATGAACGACCAGCAAATGAAATACATGTATTGCAACGATGACAGATCTACTTTACAAGGCTCTTCTAGACAGATTCTTTTGCAGATCTGTGTCATATGTTGTGATCAATTCCACTTGTAGAATCACCTAATCAAAACAAGTCTACTGCGGCAAAGAGTACAAGACTGTCGTTGGCAAGAAAGCACCGTACTTTGCTCAGTTCTTCCCCAGTTTTGAAATACGGGAGGGAGAGTGTTTCGATAGTCTCTCACCCCTCTTCCCTACCACCAAAATCTCGAGAGAACGTTCGGCACGCAATATATTTTGAGTGCCCCTATACTGCATAGACACTATATATTTACAAACATCCATGTCTTCTCCAGGATTCGAACACGGGCCCTTCCATATGGCAATGAGAGTCACTAACCATTTTCCCGTCTGGGCGGTTTCTTGTAGATCTTGTCGCCAGAATTAGCGTCCCTGAAGCACAAGTATGTTTATATTGGGCATCTTGCAAATGCGTAGGCCAATTACTTCGTCGTCGTTTGTGTATTTGCAAGTATCCAGGATTAAAACGAAGTTTCGTGTTCCATTGTATTACGCTTTCACACTGTAAGGTATATTTTAATTTTATAACAGTTATTTTTAGTTTATGCCTCTTTCCTATGCTTCCTATGCTTACACTTCCCTACCAGAATGAGTTGTTAGAATCGCGTTAAATGCAAATGAGAAGTAGAAGAGTATCTAAGTCGAGTTCAACTGACTTTGCCAGAGAAAGCTAGGATTCCTGAATAGCGTGCGTTTGTCTTTGGGCTACGTCTCTTTAAGCCGTTTATACGCTCGGCCGCATTACTTGCCTTTTGATAGCTTCGCTGGCTAATTTAATATTACGGGCCAACTAGTTTAGAATTATGTTAGTTTCGGCTAAATCTCTTTATTTAGTCAATAGTTTGTTCTTACATTTTAAGCCCAAGTGGAGGCTTTGCTGTACGCTCTGGAAAAGGTGCCGACTGCTAAATCTTTATTTTGAGCAAGTAAAGAGTAATTTGAAGTTTACGTTTCTGTTCTTGGTCTTAAGCGATTATTCGCTTAGCAGTTCACTAGGTTCCTCGACACTTAGTTTAATAGAATAAAAGTCAGGAGCCCTACAACATTTCACATTTCACTACGAACTGTAGCCATATTGCTACTTCTGGAATGTTCAGTGAACTCTTAAAGTGGTGACCATCACAAATTTTTTTATAAATTCTATATAATGGAGGACATCTGCTTCATCTCTTTCTGAAAATATTTTTTTAATTTTTAAGAAGGAAACCTTTGAGATAGACGGGAAATTTTCTATGATTAGTGGCCAGTTGTAAAATGAAATAGTCTGTCTGTATTCTTTTGATCCTAACACAGAGAAGCTTTAATACGGGAACCTTCAGAGAATAGTGTAAAATAATGGTCATGTTATAAAAGATAAAATAACGATTGCCATAACATGTTGTTAAAGGAATAATATAAAATGATTTATTTTTTATACGATTAGCTTAACCCTTTCGCATGTAATGTGTTATATATGTCCCACAGAAAAATAAAAGAAATCGAGAGGGGAGCGTGTCTATTACAAGCGAGCGAGTTTGTACTCCACTCGAGTACTGGACTAAAGGTTTTCCGGTAGTTTCGCAATGCTTTCTCAATCAGTCTACATCCAGACACAAAGCGAATGTGTCCTAACCTATACATGCGAGACTATTTATTGTTTTTTATGCCCTTTTTTAAATGTAAATGGGTGAAATGCGAATTACTTTTACGGTGTTGTTAATATATTTTTATTCTCTTTTTTGCTGAAAATTTAAACTCTCAAATTCTCATTGGGGATAAACGCGTCCCAGTCGGTTGTATGTTAAAAAATATGCATATGTATATAGGATGTAACAAAATACTATGGCTGCTGTAAAAATATTTGGCGGCCTCAAAATTAACTAGTCTAGATTTGGTACTCTCCCTCTAAATTCATTTATTCTCACAAATTCGAGATCTTTTCATGTAACATAACGCTTAATGCAGATGCCTCTTGTCCAATCAAACTAATTGTAAACCAAAACTTTTTAATTCGGAACTGAAACTTTTGAGTCCCACCTTTCTTCCTTTGGAATTGCAGCGTCTTTTTTTCACTTACGCTCTCCTCCTGAAAAGACATTTCTTTTCCAGCTGCTGCTTATTTCTAAGATGACGTCGTACTTTAAAAACCCGTGTACATAGAAAGTATTGTATTCAATTATGATTAAAAAATTCTTGTCTGCAAAACGAAGATTTGATATACGTAAAAATAAAGATTGTGATACTTCAAGTTCAGTCGTGTTGAATGCGTCATCAAAGCTTTTACCTTCAACCATTACTGTCTTCTGAGCCATGACGAATATCAAAAGCTTCTAAAAAGTACCAGGTTCTTTTATCTACGCATTAAAACGTAACAACTTTAAAAGAAGGTAAAAGCTAATGACGGATTTAAACAACTGAGCTTGAAGATCCATTTCAAGATAGTGGCTCCTTCCAGCATAGAGATGACTTCAGCAAGGACAGGAAAAATTGGACGGAGCACCAGAACTTCGTCAGTGACTTTTACAGGTATTGCTCCGCGCACTACTGCCACTGGGCGTTCGGTTAGCCCGCATCAGAAGCCAGCATAGCAATACATTTACAGATATACTTTACATTAATTCTAAACTTCCGTATTGAATATACCAGCTTTCTTCAGGAGAATACGGTTCAAGTAGTGATGAAGAAAATATCGAACCAGAAGTTGATGGCTCGGACCTAAGAGAACTTAAGGTTGCGTTCACATGGGACCATAAAGGGCATTAAGTGGTTTAAGCCGAGCTGCGTTGCCAAGGCAACCAGTCAGTGTTACGTCACAAAATCTGTTTTAGGGCTGTTGGCGTAAGGTTCTAACTTTTCAACTTTATGCCGACTTGGGATAAGCGTCGACCAATCAGAGCGAACGTGCTAAACCTGAATAGGAAAACAGAGCAAGAAAACTGTAGACACATCCACGCATGCGCAAATTTAGCTTCTCTAAGTGGGTGCGGCTTAGACCCTTTGTCGCAGGTGTGAACGGGAATTCCCGCATTTTATGCCCTTATGACTATGCCTCTATGCTCTTTATGCCCCCGTCTGAACGCAGCCTAAGAGACATTTATGTACCATGCAAATGTTTTGAAAATGTAAAATCCGAAAAAATATTGTTCTTGCATATTTGTGCTGTCATTTTATTATTTAATTAAAAAAAGTAAAAACTTTAATAAATCAAATATTCGACATAAAAGGGTTAATACCATACTCAATAATGCATTTTTATAACATGTATAAAGAACCTATTACATATTAAAATGCTACTAATATTATACGTAAAATTCCTTGCTCTTTCAACCATACCTTACTTTTGCGAAAACAAAAGAAAGGTTTGTTGAGGCACTTATACAAAATGCTCTACACTAGAAACACAACTGTAAAAACACACAAAAAAATCTGAAATGTTTCAGATTTTAAATTACGTCCAAAGGGACGTTTATTTAACATTTTGTGTGTTACCTTTATTTGTTAAATACCATGTTCTTCTCACTTAAACCATAAAATTCAGTTCAACAGCAATATCGCAAAATAATTTTAAATTGAGCATATCTTTAGAAATTTCGGTACACGCTCTCACGCGCTGGAGATAAAAATGTTTTTCTGTACAACGTTGGTATTGCTGGCTTTGAAATCTTTGAGTTTGTTAATGAAAAATTCGTTAAAGTTTTAGAGAATATTGTTACGAATTTCACATTTATTTGGCTATTTATTTAGAACTGTAATTAAAATTCCTTTTTATTTTCCCGTGCAACGCACGCAGACGATTTTTGAAGAGAAAGCTACGTCAAAAAAAAAAAACATGCATACATTTATGCAGATTTTTCATTTTTTAAAATTTAATGCAGAGCGATAACATTTAGTGGCAACAATTTGAAAAGTGATACGCCGTTTTTGTGATTCAACGCAAAACGACCAAACGAAAGTAATAGTCCTTCGGGACTAAATCCCTTTGGACTAAAAATGACCAAATGATTGCAAAAATGAGCATTTCATACAAAATTACACCTCAGTTTGACAAATAAGTTTTTTAATTTTCTTTACACAGCAAAGAAAATAGTAAAAGAAAATAATTTTAATGAATAAATCGGCTTTCTTTTCATTCATGAAAACTCTCCAGAACATGAGGTGATGGCCCTTTTCTGCAGAACAGAAAACATCTCCATTTCGCCAGTAGTTTGATAAGGTACCAGTCATGTACATTATTCTACCCTACTCAGAAAATAAGATTTTTTGCTGTGATAGGTATTATGTAATAATTGTCAAAGGAGGGGACTGGGGACGGAGACGTGAGTTGAAACCCTATCCAGCTCGTATCGTGTTACATGTGACAGCACTGCAGCGGGATCTGGAGATAATAATGGAAATAAATATGGGGCGCAGGGAGAAAGGAGGGACTCGAAAACCTGTACTGTATCTGATTTTTGGAAGAAAATTTCGGAAGGTGATACCCTAGGGTTGATATACGTGGGTGAAGGGGGGGTTCTGTAAAAAAATTAGGGAGGAGAGAAGCATATTTGATTCCGAAGCAAGTAATTATAGGAGAACGATGTCTGGGAATGAGTTAGAGCGATGTTTTGTAAGGTTTTTGTGAGACTAAAATAATAAAATAATTTTTAATAATTGAAATTTTAGCTGCTATAAACTCTGCACTTTTAATACAGTTTTATGTTGTATAAGGTTACTTTTTGTACACACGGAAGGTGAGAATAAAATGGATAGAGGATTTATGAACCAGGCTATATGCTTTGCCTCTCATAGAGTTGTTGTAGAAAAAGATTTGAATTTGAAAATAGCGCGACTGTCTTTTCCCCCCTTCCCTCCTTTTTCTTTTTTCTTTTCTCGTTTTATTTCTTGAAGTTTTTTCAAAAATGATAACGTTTCAGTGTTCTACAGCAAATTTTTTCAAACTTCGAATTGAAAAAAAAATGTTGAATTTTTCTGACATATCTTCGTTTAACTGTCTATCAAACATTGCAGAACTTCAAATCTTACACCCAGAGTCGGGACCAGAGGGAAGCAAATAAGGCACTTGCCTTAGATGAGCAGTTAAAAGAAGCGGCAAAATGTATTGCGAAAAATAAGAAATTAATCAAAAATTACATTCAAAAACGAAATTACTTTTGATGATTTTTCCAATTCGATGAATAGGTTACTTACAATGACAGATTTTTAAATCAAAATTTGCCCAAGAGAAATTTAAATGAATATTATGTAACCTTACATCATCGGATAGAGCGCAAGAAACATGAAATAAAGGTGAAAGAAAAGTACTCCGCTTTTACAGTGAGTAAAGGGAATAACTTGTTTTCAGAAGCAGTAACTTTCTTTGTCTAGTACATTTTCCCAGCTTCTGTGAATAATAAACTATAAAGTAAACTATATAATTTTTTTATGTTACGCTGTTTTACTTAAATGCACTAAAGAGTTTTAAAAAAATATATATCCAGCATTTTGATTAAGATGTTTCTAATATAATGTGAGAAACAGAAAAATTGGATCATTCATGTTTCTGGCGCAAGAGGAGTTCCAAAGCAAACTTTTTGTAATAGTAGATTTATGACTTAGCTAGTTAAAGTTACTCTGGGCTTAATACAGAATCCCCTGCTAGTTCCTACGGAAGACAAAACTTCATTACTACAGAAAGTAATTCGGTATAATGTCTAATAACATTTAAAATTAAAACATTTAAAAATAAAAAATCAAGTACAAAGATACGCAATATGTGCCATGCGAAACATCTGTTATTACAAAAAGTTGCAAATATGTATAAAAATAATCACGTTATCATATAAATTATATGTGGTTTAAATTGTATTAATTATATACGTTATTAAGAGTAAAACACAGATTTAAATTATATTAAGAAGAGGGTTTATTGTTTTAAATCGCTCAAAATGTTAAACAACTTTTATTGTTTAACATTAAATTAATTAAAATGATACATTAATTAATTAAAGTAAGACAGATTAATTAATTATAAAAATTAAACATATTATATTTCGCGTCTAATGACAGTGCTTTATGAACTGGTATTTTCGATGTTATGAGGTAGATAAATTAAAGACCTTATTATGTTTCATATATAACAGCAACACTTGCCAAATCGCGAGAGTGGTAAATACATTGTAGCATAAATTAATGGTCCAAAAGTTTCCGAGGAACTTTGTTAAAGATGTATATAAAACCGATG
>KK112988.1:1100689-1121608 GCA_000611955.2 Stegodyphus mimosarum | reverse complement strand
TTTATATATTTATCGTATATCAATTGGCGTATTTCAAAATACTTTATAAAATACGTGGAAATTTACAAGAACTAGGGTATGCGTGTGGAAATGCTATTTGAAACGAAACTGATTAAATAACCTAGATATCTACATATCGGTACCTTTTAAAAACATTTAAACTATTTAAAATTTTGAACAACTAATAGGTGTTCCATCATTTAACAGAGAAGCAAATTACTATCGAAACCTTAGACTTAAATATGAATTTAAAAGAAATTGAATAAAAATGGCTTGCATTATATATGGCAGTTTGAGCATAGATTCAGAAGAGAGGAACTTTAACGCAGGGGGTCATGCGTAAACTAGGTGCAAGGTAATGAGGGGAGGACCTACTTCGTGAGGCGTGACTGGGGATCGTGACTTCACTTCAGTTCGTGTGTTAAAGGAAGGAATATCGGTCAAGGCGTGCTCTTATACATGAAAATGAAGTCGTATATGAACTTTTTTGTTTTTTATAATGCCGATAATTGCATAGAAGAGTAATGGTAAAAAATTTGTCTATTATATATAAAAATTAATGTAATTACAGAATCTGAATATCCTTAATAAAATTAATATATATTTACAAATGTTTTATGATGCGGTTCTTATGAAAACAAAACACTCTAAAATTATATTCCACGCTTACATGTATATAAAAATCAAATCGTAAAATTAATTGGCCAAGGATAGGCAATGACTAATTTACATATATATTGACATAATAATGTCTATAAATATATATTATTGCAGTTATCCTCTTAGACGACATTATGATAAAAAAACAACAGAGAATATATAAAATTTGCAGTTGAAAATGACAAATTTTAATGACAAAAAAATTAAATATCTAAGGAATCCGTTATATATACTAAACGTAAAAATATGAAAATTGTTCAGATGTTATAATCAATTTTATTTTGTAGCATTTCTTTTTCTTTAATTTCTTGCTCAAATTTACTTTATTTTATTTGGATCCTAAGAATCTTATAATGAAAATTCTCCTTAATTACTCTTACACATTCTAAAAAGAACTTGTGTTCAAAAGTTTAGTCCTTTACCAAGTAATAAGTTATCAATTTAAATGATACATAAAGTGAAAGTTTAGTCACAGATCGTGAATCTTCAGTACATATCCGGTGACCACCTTGCCCCGCGAATTTCCTTTATTTCTTCATGATGAAATTGTTGCCCTAAATTTGAGTAATACAGATAATATTTAAATAATTATCGTCACTGATGGAAAAGGAAACATAAACATAAATGTCAATTTATTTCTTTGATTTTATATCTAGAGGAGCTTGGAAAACTGAAATTCAGAAAGAATACTTAACATTTTCAGCATTTAAGAGATCGACGAATGAAAATCGTAAAAAATGTTTTTAAAAATAATTCTAAATATACAGGGTGTTTATAAAGTCCCGGACCCATTTTGATGCTTAATAACTCATAAAATAGTGAAGATATAAACAAACGTATGGCATTTATTGATGGAATAAGTAATACATTTTCCTTTTCAGGTTTGAATATCTTTACTTTTGTAACTATCGTCTGTGCGTGTGGTTAATTTCATTTTCCAATCTAAATATCTGTACTTTTCTAAATATCGTTTGCTTATTAATTGCATTTTTCTCTCTTTTGTTACTTACATATGGGGATCTGAAAACCCCCATGAATACCGTGAGGCACAAAGGGATTCCCCAAAGGTTAACGTGTCGTGTGGACTAATGCACGACCGAGTCATTGGGCCTTTCTTTTTTACAGAAAAGAAGTTCTCATCAGTCGTATACTTAGACATATTGGAGAACTTCGTATTTCCACAACTAGAAGAGCTTCAGCCACATGTATTTTTCTAACAAGATGGTGCACCACCTCATTGGGGTACCATCGTTCGTAGTTCTTTGAATGACCATTTTACAGGAAGATGGATTGGGCGAGGAGGTTCAATTCCTTGGCCATCCAGATCACTTGGTATAACGCCGCTGGACTTTTTCTTTTGGGTATTTGTAAAGGACAACGTTTACAGGAGGAGAGTGTCGAACATGGATGACCTAAAAGTCAGAATTACAACCGCAATAGCCTCTGTGGATGCCGACATGCTTGCCGGTACCTGGCGTGAAATTGAATATCGACTTGATATTCTCCGTGGGACGAAGGGGGCACATGTAGAAGTTCATTGACAAGGGTCATGAAACTTTTTGAGTCTATCTAACCATTTATGTTATTAATTTTAATCTATCTTTATTATTTTATGAGTTATTAAACATCAAAATGGGTCCGGGACTTTATAAATACCCTGTATTTTGATTTTGTTCTTCAACTTTATTTTTCATGGAGCGACCGTAATTATGCGGACAGGATTTAGTAACAAAGCTAGTTGCTAATAAAATGCCCGCGTAGTATAAATAAATATCTACACACAATTAAAAATTACTTTAAAGATTTCTATTATTTACATACTAAAGAATTTAAGTGTTACTGATAGAACATTCATTAATAAAAATAAAATTGCTTAATTTATGTAAAATTTATCATTTTAACTAACAGAAGGTACACTGGTGTCAAACACAAAATATGTATCTAGGAAAATATTTGGTTTATTGTAGTAACATTTTTCGCACAAAAGCCTAGTACTTATCTAGTACTTAGTTACATTTAACAGTAACATCATCTATCTCTCTCTATATATAAAGAAGAAAGTCTGTTGGTTTGTCCTCTAATAACTCAGTCACTACTATAGCTATCGTCACAAACTTTCTACAATTCTTTTCTGGGTCCCAGAAAACGTCGATGTCCACTTTTTCCAAAAAACAAGTAGCTAAAATCAGATATATTAACTAAAAATTCGGGAAAACGATAATTTTCGCGCTCATTTTTCCGAGTGACAACAGTTTCGTAAGCTAGAGATGAAAATCTGCTTTATTTCGAGAAGTGTTGCCACTGTTTGCTTTCAAATCGTAGAGTCTGTTAATAGAAAATGCTCAAATTTTACAATGAAGTAAAAATAGCAACATTTAATGGATTATTCTCGATTCCAAAAAATCTTGGGAAGCCATTTCAACTGTTCCCACCTTCGTACGACTTTAATCAGCCGGGATATTAATTAAAACTCCGAAACTTATTATCCGAATATTAAACTTCGAAAAACGTATTACTTCGAAAGTTGTTGCCACTGCTCGCTTTCAAATCCTAGAGTTTGTTAATAAAGAATTTTCAAGTTTTAAGATGAAATAAAAATAACATTGCCATTCACTAAATATATTATTCCCGATTCCAAAAATTCGTGGGAAGCCATTTCGAATATTCCCATCTTCGTACGACTTTAATCAGCCGAAATATTAATTAAAAACTTTGAAAGTGTTAATTTTTCACACTCATTTTTCCGAGTGGCAACAGTCTCGGCTGTTGGACATAAAAATGCTTTATTTTGAAAAGTGTTGCTCTTGCTCGCTTTCAATCGAACTCTTGCTCGCTTTCAAATCACTTTTCCGAGTGACAACAAACCATAAAGAAGAATGTTTGTTTGCCTTATTGATTTCTGATCAGTTATTATTAATGTTTTGCCACATTTAATCGACTAAGATTGAATATAGGTGAAAAACTGGCTGGAGCTTAAGCCTTTACGACCATTTGATTAGAAAGACGAAACTCATTAAAAACTGCGTGCCACTGTTGCTAATAGAATAATGAGAGAGAATATTTTTCTATCGATATTTTTTATGTGGGTTCCATACCGCATCAGACTGAAAAATGTATAACAATGAATCGTATTTTTTTGCATCGTTATTAGAGAAGAATTACAGCGGTATCGTTCTCTACTAGATGCAATCTAATTCTCAATCTAACTTAACTGGTATCGAGTAATTCCGCTAGTAACAAAATAAATAGGAGATCAGTGTTTTGCGATATGCCACACTTCAAAATTTTAGAATGGCCAGTCTAATAAGAAGTGTAAGCACTTATCACAATTTTATATACGTCACATGGGCCCTCATATTGCAAATGAGATTGTTGATCATAGCTGTGGCAAGAAATTCCTTCTTCTAAAAGCGGGGATTTTAAACCATGGAGAGTACTGAAGTTGCGTTCACGGTGTGCTGTTGCTCTTTCTAAAGCATGACAAACTTACTTTTAGGATTTAGAACCGACGACTTCACTAGTCACATCACACGGTAAATACCCTCTTCCTCCAGTCTTCTATCAGTTGATTCCTTTATAAAAGTGAAATCATTTCTAACACCTATCCAGAAAAACCTCACGCAAGTTTCAAGAACCTCATCTTATAACATTGCGCGATAACAGTGCCCGCAAAGACACTGGCTCTTATTCCCGTTGCATACAAAGGAATCACGAAAATTCCCATACAGCCAGCCCGTTCCTCAAGTTTGAGTCCTGTTCGAACTACTAAGTTCAGCGATCTTACTACTTGGCCACTGAGGAGCCCATTTCTAATGTCTTTCTTACAAAAGCTAAGCTTATTAATTATAAAATAACTTTTCGGTTGAAAAATACTTCTGTTTTTCACTATTATATGAAACTGATTGCTGAAATAACAGGCTGACATTTAAAATCAGCTCTCTGAAAAATTTGATACAACTGTACCTGCCTATTCACCTTCCCCAACTGAAAAATATAATGATAGACTAACTAAACAGACAGAAATATGACCCATCCCCCTAAAATAATGGACATGATTTTAACCTTCTGTAATATAGTATATTGAAAAGTCAACTAACCAGAAGGCAAAACTTAGAAAGTAAAATCAATAAAAATCGGGCGGCATTGAATAAATCAATAAACTCCAAAAAGAAAAATCCGTCTGATTAAAGTGCTTCCTCCGCTCACTTAAGAGAGATCGGATTTCATTCATAAAAATTGAAAAGTCTTATGACGGCTTGACATAACTAAATTCAGAAAAACAAATCCAGCATCTCTTTGAAGTTTTCGTGGGAAGTTCAATTTGGACTCACCCCTTATGGGCGGATCAGGCAGGGTGCGGCTCTCTGTATCGTATGACAAATGATGAGTGCTGTAATTCTGAAGATGCGAAGGGGGCAACCCCTTCCAAATTCAAGCAATATTTCATTCTATATCAGTAGTACAAAAGACATTTCGGCTACCCACTGCACTGGAGCTCTTATGCCAGCGAATTTAATGTAATCTGTTTCGAAAGCGAAGTGCATTGATAAATAGTCTTTATACAGAAGTTGGGACTAGAACAGTTTGATGTGCAGTGAACATCATCTTAATGCATCGCTTTCTAAATGCACCTAACGTCTACTAAATGGATCGCCTTCCAGCAGTTATTACCAAGGTACAGTACTTAGCATATAAACATTCGTAAGTTTTATCGCTGTAGAGAATAACGAGGCATCATGCTAACAGCAACATCTTTAAACATTTATCATGATGTCGCTGATCTAATACCTTAAACGTACTCGTGTAAGATACAATGCTGAAGAAACGTCTTTATTTCCATTGTCTAAATTAATCATTGATTTATCATCGCAGCAGTCATTTCTACAAGAATATACGTATAGAGTATTAATACACCAGTGCTATTAACATAACTTAGAATTTATCATTGTTGCAGAGCTATAATTTAGCGCTGATACACATATCATCTATTAATATATTTTAGCGTCTGTAGTTATTTATTGTAACAATTGCCCCTAATATATTATAAAATTATATGTTATTGTTTTACCATGGTGTGTTATCTAAGTGCTCGATATCTGGTGCTACCATCTATATTGGTAAGTGTTACAGAAATATTTTTTCCATTTTTATTGTTTAAATATTACTTTATCAATGGCAATAAATTTTATTGTTGCTTATTCTTTTGAATGTCACTTATAACATTTATAACTCTTAAGTTCAACTTCATTTATTTAGCTTTATGTTAAAAATACATTTATAGTATATAAAAATATAATAAACAAATTTATTCGTAAATGTAATAAAGTCTCTAGTTTAACGTGAGAAGAAATTTAGTTTTCCCTTTCTAAGATTATACCAGGCCCCACCAGTGGCTCAGCGGTTAAGTCGCTGAACACTGGCAGTTCGATCTGGGTTCGATTCCAGGTTCTCTTCATGGGCTTTTCGTGATTCTCCCCATATGTAACGTGGATACCAATCAGTTTCCCTTAGACACGAAGTCATCCCTTCCCTTAGATAGATAGCTGTCGTGTGTTTTGCAATGATCAATTAAACTAAAACTAAAATCATACGGGAAGAAGAAGAAGGATTGATAACAAACATGTTCAGGGCAAATTGAAGGTCACAATTCCTATTGTACTTGAAATCCTTCATGACTTCGGGCAATAAAGTTCATAAAAATATTTTGTGTTGCATAATTAAAAAGGATATTCGTTTAGGATAAGCAGTCAAGGTCTTGACACAGATAAATTCGGGGAGGGCGTCTAATGAAAATTGGCGCATATTTACATTACAAACCGAAACCAAGAGATGCACTAATGGGAAAGATGGTAAGACAACTGAATGCTGGTAGTTTCACCCATATCCAAATTCTAGCGAACATGGTAACATAATTAAATAATCCAACACAATCCAAAAAAACCCAGAGAAGACAGCAAAGAACCCATCTAGTGTTCTTTGACGGGCACCAAATTAGAGGCGGGAAACGAAAAAAGAAAATTACACGATTGGTAGATCTTCTGGTGTTTTAGGAAATGAGATTAGCTCTCAGATGTCGCAAACATATGCGTCACAAGTGCATAAGTGATATATTTTGATTTATTCTGAGAACTTTTAAATTTATTTCGACAATTGGCATGAAACCCTGAACACCGATTATGAATTCTTAAACAATGCTTATTTCAAAAATAGTTTAAATTCTTTTAAGTGCTTATACTATCTTTAAATTTACATTTGCAAACCCTTAAACATTTTTACGTTATTTAAGATGACTCATAAAATTATTATTATTGACTAGAATCCTCAAGCTCAAGTGCTCTTTATTTCGCGAAAAATTTGAAGTGCAGTTAATGAATTTTCATAGATTTCATTTGCTATATTAATTTTCACAAAGTTTGTTAGTTTCCAAGTGATTCTGAAAAGCAAACTCTTCTTTCTGATAATGATCTTTTTGGAGCTATTTCCAAAATAATTTAATGACTGAGATACTTCAATTACGTAACATTTAGTCTTTATGACTGAAAGCATTATTTTGTGCCAGTATTTGCCTGTTACGATAATCATTTTAAAACATACTTTTTCAACATTAACATTTTTAAACGTTAACATCAACATTTTTAAAACATTATTTTGTAGTGTTCTCGCTTGCTTACAGAAACATATACCATACTGAACACCAGCACGCGAACATGCTTTTAAATCTTCACAATTTGATCGAAATGTCTGTGGTTCTTCAACTAACGAGGAAAACTCAGCACTTCCGATCCAAGTTGATAAATGGTGCTCTCACTTCAACAACAAAAGCTCGATAAATAGAAAATAAAAAGCAGTAAATGAAAAACAAAAGTGTGAAGCAGATTCACTACGCTTTTGAAACTCAATGGTCAGGATTGGTCCAATAATTAAAAATGTTCTGTGATTTTTAATATGTGAAATGTTTTAATCTTTTTTCGCTTAACAGGCGATATGGATTCCATCCGATTTGTTTATTTCGATGGGCTGAGAATCGCGTTTCGAGAGCAAAGATTTGAAATCTTAAATTTGACATTCTTATGTCTTAAAACTTTCTTTCTGCAGTACTATAAGCCGTCAATGTTACCTCCATTTATTACTATTATCTTTATCTAAGAAACAGAGCTAATAGTTTTATTTGATTTTAGCTAACTATGGAATGTGAATTTGGGCACAATACTTCTTTTTAATTCCTCGCAGTCCAGTACAAGAAAACCCTAAATTTTTGGTTTGCCCTGTTTCTGTTTTGGCTCAAAGACATCCCATGCCTGAGCGTAAATGATTATAATTCATTCATACAAACTTCTAAGATTAATTCACGTAGTCTCTTATTTCCGATCCGGGCTGTAAAATTGGGCATTATCGTAAATTTTGTTGGACTTGAAACATAGAATTAATGAAGTAATGTAATATTATTTTCATTATTTATTGATAATTAAATAGATATTTCAAAATATCGAAATATTATTTCCCATAGCTACTAGCTTTGATTCCAGCTAATCATCTCAGTCAGCGTTTTGCAAACATTTTTCAGGCGAGAACCACTTTTATAGATTAGAGTGTTCTGCAGACCACATTTGCTACTCACGCCTCCTTCGAAAGCAGTTTCTTAGTATATGTTACTAGCAGTTCACTTATATTTTTAAAATACTTATAACGTATTTTCTCACTCCAAACAGCATATCGCTTGTAACTAGATAGCCCGTTCGGCTAGCAGTTGGGAGGTCCGGGGTCCGAATCCCGGCGAAGCACTGCCCATTTTTCATGTCTCCCTCATGACAAAATCCTATTGACCCTACAATACAATTAACTGAAATTCATTAAATTTTATATTGGTTATGAAGTAATTAAGTTAATAGTACAAAATTTGTCAATGTTTTGATAACTGAAAGCTATTTACAATCAGGTAATCTTTACCTTATTAAATAAAAACTAAATAAATGTTAGTACTCACACTAATGTGATGGTCAATTCTGCCGTTCGTTACATAGCTGTTCTATGTTGGTATATATGCTTGAAAGAAGCATCCCAATTTTACTGCTTTAAATTCCTCTTTTATTTCTAAGTGATTTTTATTACAGTGAAAAGTCTGTAGGTATTGTTAACTGGCAATAAATTTCATAAAATAATAGTGCTGGAAGGTAAAGGTAACAGACCATGTGAAATTTTCTAACTCCGAGATTTTTAGCTATAGTGCAGTACACGCAATGAATTAGATTTTTTTTGGGGGGGGGGTGTTGGAAATCTAGAAGGTCCACAGATTAGGACACGCTGATCTGAGTTACCATGCATTGCATTTTGTTAGTGAAAATTTTATATTCCTTAATATTTTATGTAGCTCCATACGTTTTTCGTCTAAGAAAATACAGCAAGACTGTCTTTGATACATCAAATAAGGGCACTCACAATATTAACCGCTGTTAGAAATCTCTGTTAATAAAAATGTTCTCATTAAACATTTATGTTGATAGACCGTGTTGATAATTACATGAAAACAGGCAGCTTTATCATTTGCGTATTAATCACACCACGGTAGGGAAAAAAAATATCGGAGTTAAGTAACAACACAATTACTTTAAAGAATCGATTAAGAATATTTATGATATCTCCACGTATGTCTGGCAGAATAAATGCAAATTGAGAAGAGGCAAAAAGATGTGAGAGCGGATAATACATCATTTTTAATAAAATAATCCTTATTCCCTACCCTCGATAGCAACAACATCATGTTGCTACAGTTTGGGCAACGTGAAATAAGATCAACTCTCCAGCAGCATCACGACTTCGTTATCAGAGCAACAGCGGCAGAAGATAACATCTTGGAATATGCCATCGAATATGTTTGGAAAAACCTCCCCAAGTGTTCGGCAACCAATCATGCCATCGATAGCTGACTTTTTTTTTCTGGAGGGGAGGAGAAGTTTCAGTTCTGTTCCACATCCGAACAGTTCGTGACGCATTCATTAAAAATAAAAGCAATAAATTCTGCAGTCCAGAGTAATTACTGGGTCAACACGAAGCACTCGCACGCTGAATGCTAATTCGGGCTCGAACAAAAGGCTTAGATTTGAAAGATGAATATTTATTGGATGCGTGTCTGACATGCTTTTAATTAGCAAGCATTCCATGGTTAACCCAGTAGGATTTTTTGTTATCTGCTTTAGCTTACAGCATTTTCTTGTTTTCTCTTGCCTTAAAGACTCTGGTGTGGTCAAAAGTTTACAGATTTATGTTATCTCATCGTGACAAGTAAAAAAGAGACAATGGTTAGGTTGAGGTCCGTGTCGTTATTTACATGAGCGTAAATTGTTTATTTATTTATTAATTAATTTTGTTCATGTCTTGAACTGTTACATGTACTGCTTATTTCTTTGGAAGTTCCAAATAAAAATTACCTTAATAAGGAGCCAAAAATTGTTCAGCCATGTTGGTTTAACTAATTAATTAGTAAATTATGTAATTATTCCTCGGACATAAACATTATGTTTTTCTTTGAATGAGACATATAAAACTCGATGAATTAATTACAAGTATCTCCGTTATAATTTTCAAATAGTATCCTTATATCTAGCAGCATCTAGGGATCCTTATATAGGGGTCCAGAATAAAAATGTACACTGCGCAAAAAAAAGGGGGGGAACAGCTCTATTTCTCCCTTTCCACTGGGCCAATTGAGGAAATTCAACTTGCGTTTTTCATGTCTTGTAAGCGCGACTTAGAATATGCATTAGATTTACATATAGCATTGTGCTAACATAGGTATTTTGATACAAAATCGCACACTTTCCGAAATGACATACGAATTGTTTCCCATATTTCGATTTTACGACTCAAATTATGCCAAGCTGCCAAAATTTGGGGAAAATAGCACGAGTATTAGCTTTCAAAATTTTAGCTCCTCAATGTTAATTGAATTTGGTATAAATCTATTAATATATCTTTTTTTTATTAAACTTACTTGATGCATTCTTCCAGAATTTGAAATTTAGGCTTTATTCAAATATAATTCGAACATTTATGACTTATTTTAAAAATTTGTATTTTTAAATATTTTTTATAAATTTTTCCAAAAAAAAATAACCTATAAAATTTTATTATAACCTGTAAAATTTTCAACATCATTTTAAAGTAGATGTATTTCTAAACAAATCTGCAGAAAATTAGAGTTTTTTTTATTCAAAATTTCCTAAGATATACATGAATTTGCATACTGGCGTGTTTTGAAATTTGACGTATTTGTTATAAGCGATAATAACGCCAAATATGTTTATGCACTTTGTTAAAATTATTTGAAAGTATGAATGATGACTTTTTTCAGCTCGTGTACAATTTAAAAAAAAGAAAGGAAAATAGGTTGCTATAAATTAAGAAGTTCGCCAAGTAAATTGTTCTTGGCGCAAAGTGAAAAAAATGCGCCAAAATAATTTTTTAAATTTCTCTGTAAGTTTCCCACCAAATTTTACAAAATTTAATATTTAGGCATAATTAGAGTCGTAGAATAGAAATGTGGAAAAAAATTCTCATGTCATTTCAGAAAATGTCCGATTTTGTGTCAAAATACTTATATTAGAACAATGCTATATAAAAATCTAATACATATCCTAAGTCGCGCTTTCGAGACATGAAAAATGCAGTTTGAATTTCGTCAACCGTCTCAGTAGAACGGGAGATGTAGAATTGTTCCCCATTTTTGGGGAAGGGTGCAGTGTACCTAAATCTAATTTAGCGCAATACTGTTTTTATTAGGGTATATGGAATAATTTACATACTGATAACTGACACTGTGGCATGCGCAACTCAGATGATAATGATTAAAATAGACAGCGTATCCCTAACCTTATCTTTACAACTCCAATTAACATGCGCAATTTTAGCGCTGTAAACAATTATTCAGAGAACTGTGACTTCAAACTCTAGGTGAGTATTACTTATAATTGTAACTGCACATGCAGAGGGAAGAATCATACTTACAGAAACTACATGCAAATTACGATGAAAAAAAATTATCCATGCAAAGTATTAAAACAACTATTACCACTTTCGAAAAGAAGGAATTTAAATATTTCAGAATACTCAACTACAATTGGGAGAAACGTAATATTCCTCTACGAGGTGTTCATTCTTTAATATCAAGGTTTGCAATATTCCTTTTTTTGTATGAATTTTACTGCAGAAGTTCCCTGAAATGCCTAAACAATTAAATGCAAGCACAGCTTTAATTTAAGGATGTTAAAAGTAAAGAAGAAGAAAATTTTTGAAGAAAGATTTTCAGCATTTTAAGTACTTTTACATTAAAATGTAAAAATATTGGACAAAATTGTAAACTTTCTGAGAATCAGCAAATTTTGCAATAACCCTTAGGGTTTGTGTATTTCATATTTGGCGTGTTAAGTTAATTTACTACAAGCTATTAATTAATTAATGGCATTTAAAATAAACAAATTCAGATGCTTTTTAAAATTTCATGTTAAAAATAATAAAACATTACTAAAATTATTTAATAAGCAGTATTCATTAAGGCTGATGTTTCTTAACATTTTATTAATCATTATATGCTTTATTTAAAATTTAAATGAGTTGAAAATACGCATTTAATCAAATGCTTTCTTTCCGTCATTTCGCATACAGATTGAAGAAAACTCCTAAATGCAATCATATCTGCTGTCTTGAAAGCAAAGGATTCATCCATTTAATGTATAGACTAATGAAGAAATTAGCGATGAATTGAATCCTGTTTTCTCGAACCTGAAACCTAAAAGTTTCACGCATCTTTCGATGCTCTTGAATACTGAATCCTTCATATATGAATAATCGAAAAAAATTTCAATTTAAACATTAAATCAATGTCTGGTATTGTAATTAACAAAAAACAAATTTAAAAATGCAGTTTTTAAAAAAGTATATACATTTATTGAAAATATGCAAATAAAATTCAGAAAATAGAATGTGTAATTAAAACTCTTGAGTTTTGTGACTTATTTTATCAAAAAATCTTGACAAAATGTGTTTGAATAATAATTTTTTTTTATTTCCAAAATCCTTCAAATCAAAATAATCTTTCAAAAATTAACACAAATAACAAAACGTGGGATACTAAATTATATCCAGAAGGTTAATAATATGATACGCAGGTCCGCACGAAGTTGACAACAGTCATTCAGGTCCCACGAAATTGCGGTAATCATGTTCCCCACTTCTTTAAATATTATTGCATTTCAGTGTAACATTTCAGTAAAATTAATTGCATTTCAGTAAAACAAATCCTTTAGAGGATTTTAAGAAAAATGTTTAACCGTTTCTTAAAGAAAGATTCGAGTTTTTAAACTTCTTATCTTCTTCAAGAAACATGGGGTTCAGAACTTCCTTATCCTTATTAAATGTCCCATTCCTATAAAAATCCTAAAAAACATTCGCAAAGACGGGTTGAGTTTATGACCAGGACTTCCTATTCACTCACAGGTATACGACCTAAACTAAAAGTTCCGGACCCATTTTGATGTTTAATAACTTATAAAAAATGAAGATATAAACAAACTTATGGCATTTATTGATGGAATAACTTATATATTTTCCTTTTCAGGTTTGAATATCTTTACTTTTGTAAATATCGTCTGCGCGTGTGGTTAATTTCAGATAATTTCGTTTTCCAGTCTAAATATCTGTACTTTTCTAAATATCGTCTGCTTATTAATTGCATTTTTCTCTCTTTTGTTTTTGGTATCTGAAAGGTATCTGAAAACCCCCATTAATACCGTGAGGCACAAAGGGAAAGGTGGTTAATGTGTGGTGTAGACTAATGCACGACCGAGTCATTGGGCCCTTCTTTTTTGCAGAAAAGACAGTCTCATCAGTCGTATACTTAGACATGTTTTAAAACTTCGTATTTCCACAACTAGAAGAGCTTCAGCCACATGTCTTTTTGCAACAAGATGGTGCATCACCTCATTGGGGTACCATTGTTCGTAGTTCTTTGAATGACCATTTTACAGGAAGATGGACTGGGCGAGGAGGTCCAATTCCTTGGCCACCCAGATCCCCTGATATAACGCCGCTGGACTTTTTCCTTTGGGGATTTGTAAAGGACAACGTTTGACCTAAAAGCCAGAATTACAATCGCAATAGCCTCTGTGGATGCCGACATGCTTGCCGGTACCTGGCGTGAAATTGAATATCGACTTGATATTCTCCGTGCGAGGAAGGGGGCACACGTGGAAGTTCACTGACAAGGGTCATGAAACTTTTTGAGTCTCTCTAACCATTTATGTTATTAATTTTAATCTATCTTTATTATTTTATGAGTTATTAAACATCAAAATGGGTCCGGGACTTTATAAACACCCTATATGGAGACACGAATCCACTCTAGATCATTTCTACTTAATCATAAGTCTCGCTTTGTTTGAATTTTATTTATGGATACTACCGTTTTCTAACTAGTTATCTTCATTTATAACAAAAAGAAACCATTCCCTAAATTCAACTATTTTTGTGGTATTCATGGCGCCTTTTTATTTCATAAACCACGCACGAAATAGAATATTTCTAGTTGGTGTTTCGCTAGGGACATTCATCTTCAAACATTCGCTTTTCATTTAAGAATTATCCTACTTGCGCATCTCGCAACTATGTTATTAGCAAGATGCATCTACGTAGACTGTAATTAATTACAGTGCCTAAATTCAGTTTCCGGAAACGACTGAAACGTAATTCAAACTTGAGTTACGCAATGAAACTCAAGAAATGTAAGCGAAAAATTACGCAACCGATCTCTGAAATGCAATATAAGAAATCAATAAAAATTTGGGGTTTAACAGAGGATTTGTAACATGACTCCAGGCACAATTTATTTCTTAAAGTCATATACTGTTTTTTAACAACCAGCTCTTTTCACCCATTTCCGTTTATAAATCAAATCCATATATTTGACTCCGATATTTCAATGTTTCATTATGCTTCTTAAAGTAAGTCATTTTTGCTTCCATATTACTGCACTTTCATTTATATATTCGTCTCGCATATAAATAAAGCGTTAAACGTTTTCCCGGTTAAGCATAGCTTGAAGAGCTATAGCTACAGACAAAGGCATGAATCAAATGAAGGCTTTCAAACAAATTATGATAATTTTCGGACAGGACCTGATTTACTAAAAATATATCAGAAACTTTAAATTTTTATACGCGCTATCGATGAATAAAGTTTTAATAAGTAACTTGTTCTTAAACATACTAAATTTTTAATGCCCATTATATGCAACATTAGCCTTAAAAAGAATTTCGAATATTATTTGACTGACCCACGTAATTAACGGGAACCAATTAAACCATAAGAATGCGTTTTAGTTTCTTCGCCTAATTTGGTTATACACTCACGTTTGTGAAAATTGCAACACCATGAAGGACTTACGCGAGTGAGCTGAAATTTTCAGGAAATGCAAAGTAGCGCATGATATGCAAATGATTAGAATTGCAAATCCGTAGCGCATGCGTATGCTGAGCAGGGCCCTCTGAACGGCTGATGGATCCGAATAAATAGACGGCTGTAGCGAGGCGTGTATGGTTATCGGTGGTTATCTGCTAGTGGTAAACGTTAACTCAATCTGTACTTATGCCTCGTCGACGAAAGAGAGCGAGATTTGAACAACTTACAGAGTTTGAACGAGGGAGAATCATCGGCCTTCGTGAAGCTGGATTGTCGTATCGTGCAGTAGCCTCTCGTGTGCAGCGTAACAGCAGCACAGTGATGCGCGTTTGGAAGCAGTGGACGGACGAGTGTCGGACAACTCGGAAATCCGGGAGTGGACCCCGAAATGTGACGTCAGCTCGCGATGATAGACACCTGGTCCGCATGGCGCGGACGGACCGTACAGCTTCCTCTAGACAATTGGCAGCACTGTGGTCAATAGCTACAGGTGTTTCATTGTGTGCTTCATCAATTCGTAGACGTCTGCTGCAGTGTGGACTGCGCGCACGGACTCCTTTATACAGGATCCCCCTAACGCACGACCATCGCCGCCTGCGGCTACAATGGGCCAATCAGCATAGAGACTGGCGTGCTGATTGGCAGCATGTCGTGTTTTCTGACGAATCCCGCTTTAATTTGTGGTACCATGATGGCCGCATTCGTGTCAGACGCTATGCCGGTGAACGCCACCTTCCGGAGTGCATTATCGAACGCCACAGTGGACGAACACCCGGAGTTATGGTCTGGGGCGCCATAGCATATCATAGACGATCTCAATTGCTACGAATTGTGGGCAATCTGAACAGCAACCGGTATATCCGTGAAGTTCTACAGCCCGAAGCTGTTCCCTTCCTTCAAAGCTTGCCAGGCGCTGTATTTCAACAGGACAATGCCCGCCCTCATACTGCTCGGATTGTTAAATCCTTCTTTGCAGCGCAGCAGGTACAGCTTCTTCCTTGGCCTGCGTGTTCCCCGGATATGTCGCCAATTGAACATGTGTGGGATGTCATTGGTCGGCGTCTTGCTCGTGATCCTCGTCCTGTTGCGTCTGCAGACGAACTTTGGGTACGCGTACAAACGATATGGAATGCTCTTCCTCAGTCAGACATTCAAACTTTGTTTGACTCCATGCCACGTCGGGTAGCAGCACTTATTGCGGCGCGTGGTGGCCACACAAAATACTGATTCTGATCTCTTGTTCTTGTTTGTTTGCTTTGAACATTTAATCATTTATTTGTACCACTACCACTCAACTGTGTGTTAAATTGCATTCAATTATGCCGATTCCTTCTTGGTGTTGCAATTTTCACAAACGTGAGTGTAGAAAACACATTTTTCTTATAAAACACATATGAAAATTTAACCTTCCTACATATTTTTACTAGTTAAGTTATCATATGAGCTGAATTATCGTAATCTAAAGGCTTATCTTGTTTTCCCCTTATTTGCCCTTTTTTTTAACTGGAAATGTGAATCCATAATCGGTCGTTCAAGAGACAGTTAATTGTGCTGTCATTTTGAAACACCCTGAATACGAGTATTTTAATTTTAATGATGTCATTCGGAAATAAAAATACAAGATTCGACATTTTAATTCCACGAACAGACTTAAAAATATACGTATTGAATTATATACACTAGTGAATATCATCATCAGACTATTCTTCTTTTGCATTTGTACACTGATTTAGGTGGAGTTTTTATTTCTGGAAGCAAGTTTGAAGCCTAAACCTCCTTTTCCAAGTGATTACTCAATACTCATCTCAGCAATGATGGATATCACTCGGATATTAGGTAGAGTAACAAGAACAGCTTTTAATTTTAGAAATAGTTAGAAATTATGCAAAACAATTTTTGTTCATAATAGCTGAGTACTTTATCACATCCCCCCTTGCGTACATTTGTGCTGTAATTGGTGGTTCGAATTCTGTCAAGAATATAGATGATATTTCACGTTCTGAATCTGAATACAGAAGAGCGCGAATTAGAATGTGGCGGACCATGTGGCGGGGGCTGCTCTTCACCATCTGTATTTGGTCGATTGTATATTGTGTTTTCTCCTGTAGCCTTTTAAAGGTAGTGAATGTAAAGGTTTATCATATTTTCCCGAGTTTTCTGTCATGATTCAACTGGTAGCAAATCTCGCTGGCAACAGCAAAGAGATCCTTACTTCGAATCCAGACTGATCTTAAGTTTTTCATACTCCAAAAAGCCTAATAATTTTCTACAACTTGTTCGAAAGCATTCGTCATGAAAGGCCGAATATATCGATGTCTTAATAATTTCATTATCGAAAATGCTGATCAGGGTGCACCACAAGGTGCAGAATGATATACGTGGAGGGAGAGAAGATACATATCTATAGCCAAGCTTTACAGGAGAGTCCAGACCATAGTCTTGGTTTCGGGATGGCAATTTAGACTTCGCTGACAACCTCTGTACCGTTCCATAGAACTAAGTCAGCGGAAAAGGAATAGAGATTGAACTAGGTAACCGTTATTTTGGCCAAAACGTACTATTTCATCAAGAGCGCATTGTGACTGGACATACCAGACACAAACTTCGGAAAAAACTTTCTCATGCACAGTTCTTCAGTTAAATGGACATCACGAAGGCTTTTCGGAGCAGAAAACGTGAAAAATCATCTATGCTCTCACCGGGATTCGGGAATCTTTCAGTAGCTAACTGAATGTAATATCACGGTAGCGCGGACGGAGGAATGCTATTTTACCGCAATAATTTGCACGGTGATGATTTAAAAAAATTTGATGTGTACACACATGACTTCCTTGTACGGAATATTAAATTATACGCATCTTGCATTTCATTTAAAATTTTGGATTGAATGAAATCTACTTCGTCGCTAGCGCATAACCCACAATAGAATAAATGCACTCCTTAAAATTCACTAGATTTGTTTACCATAGCGACATTCTGGCTCTATGTTTGTTCACTTAACAGCGTTGCATCTCATTGACTTTATAACTCAGAATACGCAAAAATTATGTAAATCATCTGAAGAATTATCTAATCGTTGTTACATGTTCTATTCAAATACTATGATAAATCTAAAACGATGTATAAAAGAAACTAAACAAACAAACAAAATAAACAGTTTTTCACATACGATTCAGTATTTCTCATTCAATTAATTCAGATGTCACTTCGCGACAGGGCAAAAAAACATAAAAACTCAAAATATCTATATTTAAAATTACGAAGTAAATCTTAAACATTTATTTCCTCCAATAAATTCCAGAATGGATTAAGCATGATTTAATTCCCAAAATAAAAGAAGGCGTTATCTATGTTGTTGCGAAACAGTTTCTCTAGATTGGCAGCAAATCCATTATTCTGCTAAGTTTCAAACGTAAACAAATATGGCTGCAATGGGAAAAATGATTAAGCTTAGCCGCACTTAAACACTTTTAAATTGTTGATAATTCTACAAATTTTGCATGCAGATTTAAAGGCATAAAAACCTTAAACGGAAGCTAAGAACAACATAATTCAGTCAGCAAAAAATGCACAATTTACCAACATACAAGTATAAAAACAGGGAGCCGAGTAACAGAGTGGATATATATATACATATATTTATATACTTTCGGTGAACCAAAATGAGAGGTGCACACCTATATGTTATGGAAATCTTATATACAAAATTGCAACGTTCTGAGGCTACTCGCTTTTGAGTTATGCGAGATATATACACAGTCCAGTCACATTAATGTGACCATCTGTCAAAAGCCAGAATAACCACCTTTCGCAGAGCGGACTGCTGCGAGACGTGCAGGAAGAGAGTCACATAGGTCCCTGAAGGTGTTCTCTGGGATGTTGAGCCATGCCGACTCTAATGCCGTGGCCAGCTGCGCTAGATTACGCGGTTGAGGATCCATGGCGCGAACAACTCGATCGAGATGGTCCCACAGATGCTCGATTGGGTTTAAGTCAGGTGAGTTTGCTGGCCAGGGGAGGACGGTAAACTCATCCTGGTGCTCTTCGAACCACGCACGTACACTGGCAGCTGTATGGCACCTCGCATTGTCCTGCTGGAAGATGCCATCATCCTGAGGAAAAACAATGCGCATGTAGGGGTGAACATGGTCCGCAAGGACAGATGCGTACTTGTATTGATCCATTGTGCCTTCCACAATGATCAGTGAACCTAGAGAATGCCAGGAAAACATTCCCCAGACCATAATGCTCCCGCCTCCAGCTTGGACCGTTCCGGCAATGGTTGCAGGGTGGTTCCTTTCAGAGGTTTCACGCCTTATACGCCAACGTCCATCTGTCCGATGGAGCATAAAACGCGATTCATCCGAAAACGCAACCTGTCGCCACTCAGTGGACGTCCAGCTGCTGTACTGGCGTGCAAATTCTAGCCTTCGCCGTCGATGAACAGCAGTCAGCATAGGTGCACGAACCAGGCGTCTGCTTCGGAGGCCCAGACGCAGCAATGTTCGCTGAATAGTACTTTGGGAGACACTTTTGGTAGCCCCTTGGTTCATTTTGGTGGTCAGTTGCTCAACGGTAGCCCGTCTATCTGCCCGAACGCATCTCCGCAACCGTCGTTCGCCTCTGTCATCTATGGCCCGTGGTGCACCACATTTGCCACGTCGCTGATTTTGGACAGTCCCATTTTGCCATGCACGGTACACTTTTACCACGGCGGCACGCGAACAGTTCACAAACTCAGCCGTTTCGGAAATGCTTCCACCCTTGGCCCGAAAGCCAATGATCATGCCCTTTTGGAAGTCGGATAAATCGCTTCGTTTCTGCATTACGCCAACGATTGAAATGTTTTCCGAAGCCCTCACACACCCTTTATATACGCTCAACTGTACTGTGCTGCCACCTGCCTTCTGTAATTGGTTATTTAACTCTGACATGGAAAGTACGTGGTGGTCACATTAATGTGACTGGACTGTGTACATACATAGGTACGTACGTACAGACGATAAGAAAAAAACCTCTTCAGAATCCATTTTAAATCAGTTTTATAATTTTTTTCGGGAAAAAAGAGCCTTTTATTTGTACATACGAATGTCACACGAAAATATCGTTAAATTGCATTCGATGGCGGTCAAACTAGATATTTTCGTTGAAATATGATACCCGAAATTTTTCGCGATTACAATACTTCCTTTTTACTTCGTACAAGGGAGTAAAAACGCACTGACAAATTATCGTATGTAGCACGGCAGACATGCATTTTCGAACTTTAAAAGCCCGTTTTTTTGTTCATTAGTATTTTTTAACTACGGTGCTTACTACAATGTTTTAAAATTGCGAATATGTTAACACCGCTTTATTTTCCACCATGATGTTTTCCCATTCCTTTCTTTTCTACCAGTGTTTTGTAAATAAACCCATGCGTATTTTCCGTCCGCGATGTATTCAGAGGATACTATTTGCGATGTATTCAGAGGATACTATATACTTTTAGCAACTGAATAACGCCTGAACTTGTAACTAAATAATGCCTGAAACTAAATTTTTTTCAGTAATAGTCCAGAATGTTCAGATGCAAATATTCATCGGAATTTTATACAAGTACTTCATATGAGATATTACGCGACTATTGCGGAAACTAAACTTTTTTTCATTTGCAAGCGCTGGGTGGAGGAAAAGATTCGCTGGATTTGCCCTTCCAATTTTTCTACTTTTTAACAATAATGTAGTCAATAACCCGCAATAATAAGTACCTATAAAATATTAGCATACATGGCAAAGCACATTTAAGGCCATTTAAGGAAAATTTAGGGA